>CM060859.1:1977926-2027926 GCA_030737845.1 Acorus calamus | reverse complement strand
CCTCTCTTGAAATTGTTATTGGGGTTTTGCTAGCTCAATTTGCTCGAGGCTTATTCCCCTCTTATGTCATGGCCATATAGATGTATAGAGTATTAGTGTAGATTAAAAAAAGCACACTCTTTTCACGTTTTTGGATGGATAAATGAGCAATGAATGAACCTAAGATCTCTCGGTTCGGATATTCTATTGTTGAATATAGACATGCATTTGAAAGTGATTTGAGACCTAGAGACGTGCATTTGAAAGGCATAGATCAACGTCCATTAATGATTTCATTCAATGAGTAGTTTACATTTTTCGTCTATACCTTGTTGACCATATGAGACTGCCAGGGCTGCAGATAAGGATTGTGCATAACTCTGCCCTTTCAAAAAAATATGAGGCACTATTTTTTTTAAATAAACAGTGGGTGAACACCCAATACTTTGGTTCTTAAAGTTCTTAAAGCCATTTTTGAAGTATGTTTATCTTTTTGATAAGGATGCAATGTCTTAATGTTATCCAAACTGATTGTCTTCCATCATTTCAAGGGTTAGCTTTAGTGTCCACAGGTGGTATCTGAGGTTGGTTCTTTGTCAGTGCAATGCAACTGAATATTCCATAGGACCCAGTGGGCTCTGCTAAGCAGAGCTCAAGTTTTATCTTCAGCACCAGGACTTATCAGGATCAATAATAGGACAATTTAATTGGTGAGTTCCACCATACATGATGTTGGGCCCACCACTTTGTTGGGATAGACCAACTTGGTGAAGTTATGTCCAATGACCAACGGATTGAGGCTTTTCATTTAATTTGGATGGTTCATCCATTTTGATTATGCCAGTTCATGAGAGGTGATGTTACAAAGAGGAGGACCATGTTGATGCTAGACTGCTAGTACACCCTACCATAATGCATTTGTAGGTTCATAATTAGATCATCAACACTGTAATAGAGGAAACAAACTCATGACATATACTCTCTGCATTTTCCTTGTAGATGTACAGATCAAACCAAAGAAATGTTCGGTTAATATCCAACGATGATTATCTCTTTTATATGATGTCTCACTCTGGAATCATCTGATATATCATTGTCATAGTAGGTTACTATGCATAGATGTATGTATATTTGAATCATATATTTGAACAGCCATCAAACAAATCTTGCTCCCCAAGTTAAAATGGTTGCAAACTTGCAATCAGTGGCAGGTTTGAACTGATTAGCCAAACCCTAACAAAGCATCAAGTACGAAGATAAACATGGAATTTCTGTGCACCTATCATAATCTACTGAAATATTTAAAGAATAACATGTAATTTATGCCAATCCACCACAAGTTAAGTGTAAAAATTATACTAACTTCATGACCATTGGGTATTTGGTTATCGTTGATGAAATCTTTTTATAGTTTCATGTTTCCCTATCTCTTATACTATTTCAATCCCAAATTTTTACGCACTTGATCACAGGTTTTTGTGAACGATCAATTTCTGAACTGGGACCCAGAGCACCGCATCAAGGTTCGGATCGTCTCTGCGAGGGCCTACCATTCCCTTTTCATGCACAACATGTAAGTGAAAATAACAGAAAACCTTTCTCAGAAGTTTCTCCTATATCTCTATCTCCAATGGCTAAACACACCAAACAGATAAGTCAATTCCTTAAACGAAAATCCTGTCATTATGTTATGTCCTAGTATTACTCATATGCCACCCCTAGTAAAGATTTTATCCAGTGATGGAGACATTCGTTGAAGCTTCATAAAAAAGGCCTCTTTGTTGATAATGGTATAAAAAATGAGTCAGTGTGTACGTACGATAATCCGGTGGGTGGCAGGTGTATCCGACCCACGCCTGAAGAGCTGGAGGATTTTGGTACTCCGGACTTCACAATATACAATGCGGGGATGTTCCCATGTAATCGATACACTCACTACATGACATCGTCGACTAGCATAGACCTTAACCTCTCTAGGAGGGAAATGGTCATTCTTGGCACACAATACGCTGGGGAGATGAAGAAGGGTCTGTTCAGCGTGATGCACTATCTCATGCCTAAGCGACAGATCCTCTCCTTGCACTCTGGCTGCAATATGGGGAGGGATGGGGACGTCGCTCTCTTCTTTGGTTTGTCAGGTAAGGCTTCACATCGATCGCCATGTGGTGCCGTCACCCGATGTCGGATACACGCTCCCCTCCGTATATATATAATCGGCTGTGATTGTTTCTCTATGAGACACAACTTGGATTTTGATTTGGTTTCCGTGGTTATTGATTGGTTCCCTTTCGATATGTGTTTCAGGTACTGGGAAGACTACTCTGTCTACTGATCATAATAGGCTATTGATTGGAGATGATGAGCATTGTTGGAGTGAGAACGGTGTTTCAAATATCGAAGGGGGTTGTTACGCCAAGTGTATCGATCTTTCAAGAGTGAAAGAGCCTGATATCTGGAATGCCATCAAGTTTGGAACTGGTAAATCTCTTCACACAAACAAAATGGGACTTTGTTAGTTTTTTAAAGCATGCTAATGCATGGGTGTGGTTTGTAGTGTTGGAAAATGTGGTGTTTGATGAACACACTCGGGAGGTGGACTACACAGATAAATCTGTCACAGGTAGCCCCGAATCTTCAATTGTGCTCTGTTCTTATACCCAAGGTGTAGTGTTCACGGATAAACTTACATTATTGTGAATCTGTTCTATAACAGAGAACACTCGTGCTGCTTACCCCATTGAATACATACCCAATGCAAAGATACCATGTGTTGGTCCTCATCCAAAGAATGTCATTCTCCTCGCTTGTGATGCATTCGGTGTTCTTCCTCCCGTGAGCAAGCTGAACCTGGCTCAGACCATGTACCACTTCATCAGTGGTTACACTGCTCTGGTATGTTTCATGGATACACATTGTTTCATTTAATTCCTGGTGGTTCAGCGCCTTAATTATTTTTAATATTTGGAATATAGGTTGCGGGTACAGAAGAGGGCATTAAGGAGCCACAGGCAACTTTCTCAGCATGCTTTGGGGCAGCATTCATTATGTTGCACCCAACCAAATATGCGGCCATGCTGGCCGAGAAGATGCAGAAACACGGCGCCACAGGGTGGCTCGTCAACACGGGGTGGTCTGGTGGAAGGTACTACATAAACACATGTTTTTTAGATGGGTTCAATGAGATAACCATCAGTGCTGATCGGTCTCTGGTGAGGGATTGAGACAGAACTTACAAATTAAACATGTGAAGTGACAATGAGGGACTCATGAGAACTGATGGATACTGAAATCATTACTGGTTTGAGCCAGTCTAATCCATACATTTTTTTTGCAGCTATGGTGTTGGCAACCGAATTAAGTTGCCTTACACTCGCAAAATCATTGACGCCATACACTCAGGCAGCCTTTTGAATGCCACCTACACCACCACCGAGGTTTTCGGGCTCGAGATCCCAACCGCCATTGAAGGCGTCCCATCAGAGATTCTTGATCCTGCCAACACTGTAAGCTAGGATTTTGGATAATTTGGTGTGAATACACATTCATGATGATTTTCTACAATCTTATTAACATGAAGTTTGGTTATTGCAGTGGTCAGACAAGGTTGCTCACAAGGAGACTTTGTTGAAGTTAGCTGGTCTGTTCAAGAAGAACTTTGAAGTGTTTGCGAGTTATAAGATCGGCAAGGACAACAAACTCACTGAAGAAATTCTCGCAGCTGGCCCGAACTTCTGAATTTAACTGATGGGAGTCAGTGAGTGATGGGTGAAGGAGGTGCATCTGGGAAGGGAAGATGAGATGATTTAAGTGCAAGCATGAAAGACTTTGTTGTACTACTATGTTGTGCTTTTTACATGATATGTAACATCTCTGTTAGCAATTTTACTTTATTTATTTATATGAATGAAAAATGTTTTACTTGGCTTTGGTTCTTCTGCACATTTGCTCTCAAATTTCTCCATTGTTTATCTGTAATACAAACCGAGTTTTAATTGAAACCACTAGCATTCATTGTGTCTTTTTTTCTTTCCAATGCCATTGAAGTTCATTTTACCTGGATGGAGATGAATATCAAAGGCAATGAAGGACAATGTAATAGAGATGGTGCTTTGATTTATTCTCATTTGTGTGCTTTGATTTATTCTCATTTGTGTGCATGGAAACCATAAGTGCATAAGATCACCCACAAATGCAATGCATGAACGAGGCCAGTTTTACATTGGATGTGTTTGGTTGCGCAATTATAAAATTGATTTAACAGGAATTTGAGTTTTAAAACTGATTCTGCAAGAAGCTCACCTCCTTAGCTTTTCAAAATTGTAGCTTTCAAGCACTATTTGCTTGAAATTTGTCTGTAGGAAGCTGTTATAGTAAAACTACTTGATTGTATGAAACAATTTCTTGCAATCACAAAAATTGCTAAACGCGTCCTTAGATTCGGTGAGCGTTTGACGGAGTATTTTGTTCATGGCAGTTTTTTTACTTTATTATTATTATTATTATTATTATTATTTATAATGGATTCTTTAAATAAATGCATTTTATTGATTCAGATGCATATTTTGGTGAAGGAAGACTACTGCTATCTTGGAAAATTAGTGTCTCCGCACTTGATTGGTGGCACATAATTGAATCGGGTGAGAACATCTAACTCCGGTTCACAATCCAACCTGCAAAGCCTCACTGCCTTCTGAACCTCAAAACATGTTGATAATAAAGTGGCTGTAGAACGCCCAGGACCTCATGGTCTCCAGCCATACAATGATGAAGAAATGCCACAAAAGGTGTTACGTATCCTGACCTTGGTAGAGGAATCATAGAGTTTGGATCTTACAAAAGCCAATATCATGTACTGTTTATATGCAATCCTTAGGGGCCCACATGGGGTATGACATAGGCATATTTGCCCTTCATAATAGTAACGGGATAGATAACAATCCATGCAGAATAAATAATTTTTGTTCGGTTGCCTTTTCCACTATTCTCATTGGAAAATGTAAAAGTGACTATCAAGTCTTATCTTAGTTATCCAGACATAGCTATCAGGATTTATCTGGGAAAACAAACAACGAATAAGGACTATTCTCTAGTATTCACCGCTATCCTTTGTTAATTCTCCACCACAAAGGTACACGGTTTTTATGTTCTTGTCCATGTTAAATAAGTCCAAATAAATTCCTTATTCTCTTCGAGCAACATCGAGCAACATGCTCATTGGGACTGCTACGAGGATCAGAGTCAACTTTGCCTCCCTCCACCAGATGTGGGAAGCAGGGAAAAAAGACTCAGGAAGTGAGGAAATAGAAGAGTCAAAGCGAAGATTTCACGATCATTTATTCTTCCCATGGTTGGGGGGATTTGGTTATCGTGAAATTGAAGTATTTTTAAAGGGGTCACATTGAAAACATTTGAGAGTCGGTCAAATGTTTTATCAAGGAGGGGGGTCGTTTTTGTGTCGGGGTGAGTTGTGTTGTGTTCTGTTGGTGGGTGATATGTAATCAAAGAGTAGTGTCAGGCTATACAGGGTGTGGGGACAATAGATGCCTCTTCTATTGTTTCCCTTGATTTGCCTTTTCCTTTGCTGTGTCAAGGCATCATCTAATTTCCTAATAATAATATGGCGGTAGGGTGCCTTACCATTTCCTTTCCAAGAAAAAGAGCATTCCTCATAACTTAGAATTTAAAAATGATGGTTATACCTTCGTCAAAAAAGAGAGTGCTTGCGGTTATGTCAAAGATGGCGTGAACATTTATACATCCTATAATTCTATAAAACAATCAGAATACACTGATTTCTTTTCAAAAGGAAAAAAAAGTTGCTTTTACAATTTATCAAAGAGAAGCAAATAGCAAATGCCCAACCACATTTGTATCACCAGAGAATAATAGTTTGGTTGAATTCAGATAAACACTTATTCTAATTGGTCATGCCAACCATACACCCTATTGTAAGACTATTATTGACATCCCCATCAAAAGAAAAATGACATGCTATGACTCAGAAGAAGAGGAAGTGTCATCTTTATGCTTCACCATACCGGAGTCCACCAGGACAGGGACTTCAGCAGCCAGCCATGGGGCAAGACCTAAGCAAAGAGCATGTGCAATTCCAAACCTAGGACTGCCAAAAAGAACAGGATGGGTCACAAATAAGGTCGAAACAAAGTCACTCAAATAATTCAAGCAAAGATCCATCATTACCAATAATTATAATAATTCTATAGTGCAAGAATACCCAGTGATGCTTCTGCCAATCATTGAACACCTCACAAAAGGCTCCACAGGATCACATAATAATGTTTAAAACCAAATGTAACTCATATAGACCCCCCCCCCCCCCCCGGAGACTCTCATCTCCACCGTAATTCAGCTTAATTTTCAGGTTCATAGATATTCAATCCACCTTCCTTCGTCTTACCTCCCCAACAATTGTCATCATCTCATCAACCAAACACAATTCTTTTGAAGAAAATATAGGAGAATTCCTATCAATGAGGGATCTTTGTACAAAAAGCTAAAAAACAAAAAACAAAAATAAGATATCATCGAAACGGAGCCCCCTTCAAGTATACCATCGAATTAACATCATTACCTATGATGACTGATCATTACTTGATCAACCAAAGCAAAAACCAAATAAAACTACGATCACCATATCCCCACCAAAACAATTATCCACATTTCCCCAACCTATCAACCAATAATTTTTTCCTTTTTTTGCTTTTCTGTTTGATTTGATTTTCTTAAAGATCTCACATCAAAACCACACCTAACAATCAAAAGAAGAATAAAAACAAACCCCCCCCCCCAAAAAAAAAAAAAATCAAGAGATCAAAGAGTCATTACCAATTCTTCGCCCAGAGAGGCTTGAAATGAACAGTCAAGCAGATCTTCCCCCCTCTATACATCTACACAACCATAAAAAAAATTCAAATTTTTATATCATTCAATCAATCAACCAATAAAAAAATCCAACTTTTACAAATTAAAAGCCAACAGAATATAAAAAAAATCGAACTTTGTGGGTCTTGCCGTCGAGCTGGGGGAGCTCGATCTCCGGCGCCGTGGAGGGGTAGGTGACGGGGACGTCGAACTGGAGGTCGAACTCGTACCTCCTGAGGTTGTGGACGTACCAGCACTTCCCGGTCCACCGCGTCCCCGCTGTGTCCGACGCCGAGATCCTGAACCAGTCGTTGTCGTTC
Source organism: Acorus calamus (assembly GCA_030737845.1). Lineage (NCBI taxonomy): Eukaryota > Viridiplantae > Streptophyta > Magnoliopsida > Acorales > Acoraceae > Acorus > Acorus calamus. Next base: position 2,020,745 of record CM060859.1, on the reverse strand, counting down.
GACTTGTTCATCGCCGTGTACGCGATCAGCGCCCTGTACTCCTCCTTCAGCCTCTGCGTCCACGCCGCCCCATCTCGTGGCCCCGCCCTCGTCGTCAGGAGCGGGATCTGCGTCAGCGCACTCTTCGTGTTCGGGTCCCAGCTCTCCATCTCTCAAAATCCCCAATTTTGAGAGAGAGAGAGTGGGAATCTCGATCGATCAGTCTTCCTCTCTAAAACCCTAATTTCACCGTCGATGGTTGCAAGCGTTAATACAAATAAAATTGCATAAAAGTCCGTTTGATAAATTATAAGACGACCGCTGTTTAAATAAAAAATACGCAATAGTCCCTGGAAATAACCCTACCTCGTGACATCATTATTATACATGTCCCATTTGGAATCAGGTTTGCGGAAAAACTAACTCTCAGACCAGTTTTCAAACGGAGTCATCGTTTTTGTAACCAAGTGCCTAAATTTACCTTTTCATAATCCGTAGAAAAATAGCTTCCTACAAACTCAATTTTAAAATTAATTTTTGAAAAAAAATTAACTCTCAAACTCATTTTCAAACAGAGTCGTAGTGAACCTTTGTAGTGTGTTTATTATTTTGCACAGTATTAATATTTTTGTTCATAAAAAGACGCTGTGGGGCAAATAAATTCACCTTTTGTTACTATAGTTTGATTGAATCAAATCATTGTAAAAAGGTAATGTATGTGAGTTGTTTATATAAAAGATGTGCGTTTTTAAACTATAAATCAAATAAAATATAAATAAATAGCATGTTGTGTGTGACTTTGAGATGTTATATTGTTGGTGCATTATATGAATAAAACATTTGGGAGATGGTCGTGCATTATATAAAAGATTGGGAGGAGCGGACTTGTAAGTTGTAATTTAAGGAGGGACTAAAAAACAAATCAAAATATAAGATTTTTTCATATGACTTTTACATATATACCCTTGTAAAACTAATATTGTCAATATACCTCCAGTTAAATATCACTTCCAATAATATCCCTAAAAAGGTTTAAATTAATGTAAAACCTGGTCTTTCTACAAGGTATACTCGTGGTAATAAGTTCAACAAATTTTTTAAGGTATATTCGTGGTATACGGTATATTCTGATTGTAGTTTGTTTTTGAGCCCGTCTATTATCACCAACCCAAATTCTTTTTTCCCCAACCTAATAAAAATTTAAACATATTTTACACTTTCTATTTCACACACTCATCCCACTAGACTGAGTTGACACAAACTCAATCATACGAGTGTGTCTAATGTGACCCAAGGTGTGTCGTTCAAAATTTTTCAACGATAAAATTTTAAAAGCGGAGCGACGGACCTTAGGTCACCGTAACTTGTTTAGTTTGACACACTCTGAGTCAAACCGTGATGTTTAACGTGACCCAAGGTGTGTCGTCTAACACTATCTAATTGATAATAAATTAATTTTCTTATCCATTATAAATATCATAAATATATAACAAATAAATATATCATAAATAAACAACATTTGCATACATAATCATATAGGTTAATTCAATATTCACATATCCAACCAATCATATACATTCACAAATCCATTTTTTTTTTTTTTGCAAATGAAAACTTACTATTGACATAACATTCTTTTTTGTTTAACAAGCACACATCCAAATTCAACCAACCAACATATTCACATTAATACCTTTTTTACTCATACACATTATTAAAAAGCTAAAATATAATGTGGATATGTTGGTTAATTGAATTTGGATGTGTAAATGTTGAACAAGAAAGACTATTTTGGATATGCGAATGTTGAATTAACTTATATAATTATTCAGACTTTATGTAATTCAAGTTTGATAGTTATAAAACGGTCTACATTTCGTTATTTCTTAAAAAAAAATTATATGACTGTGTATGCAAATGTTGTTTATTTATGATATTTATTTGTTGTGTATTTATGATATTTATGATGAATAAGAAAATTCAATTATTTTCAATTAAATAGTGTTAGCTGACACACCTTAGGTCATATTAGACACATGGTTTGACTCAGGATGTGTTAAACTGAACAACTTACGGTGACCCAGGTGTGTCACACCACTTTTAAAATATTGCAGATGAAAAACGACATACCTAGGGTCACATTAGACGCTCCATCATGACTGACTTTGTGTGAATTGGGGCTGGTGGGATGAGTGTGTAAAATAAAATGTAAAACATGTTTTAAATTTTTATTGGGTTGGCGGGGAAAGAATTTAGGTCGGTGGTAATAGACGGGCTTTGTTTTTTTTGTTTCTTTTTTCTCTCACCTCCATTAATAATTGTATTACATCATTTCAAAAATGAAACCGCAGTAGCAATTTTTACCATTCTTTCAAAGTTTTTTTTTGAAAGAGATTATTTTGATTAATATAAAGTTATGGGGGGGTATATATGCAAAATCCTTGACAATTCAGGGAAAATTTTATATAACCCCCTATAAATTGTTTGAAATCCATATAACCCCCTGAAAAATGCTTATGCAAATTCAAATAGACAACTGAATTAAATTTTCATTGATGGATGATGAATATTTTGCGTATATTTACTTTGGTTAACCCTTATTAAAAACACAATATAAAAAAAAACCTTTATAATGTGTTAAAAATGCATAAAATCTTATGTAAATGATGATTTTTTTATATGTAATTTTATATAATCTATTCGGAAGGATAAAATCATCATTTACAGATGATTTTTTACATTTTAAACAAATTACAAGAATTTTTTTAGTATACCATATTTTCAGGGTTATATCTGTATCAATAAAAGTTGCAGCAACCGCTCACATCCAACTCCACGGCCTCAGTAAAAGGCCACATTCTGGGTAGCGGCAGCCATGCAATGGATCAACTCATGTGATTATTTAGATTTACATATGAATTTTGAGAGGGTTATATAGACTTTAAAAACGACAGGGGGTTATATGGATTTCAAAGATAGTTTACATGAGTTTATTTGAATTTTTCCCTAATATTTATTGACCTGAAATAAAATTGAGAGGACAATCTTGTAATTTTCCCTAACTCCCAAGTTCCAAGCCCGCATCCCCTTCAAATCCCGTCTCCTTCCCCCCTTTGGTCCGCCCTAAACCGTCCCTTCCCTTCCGTCAATCCCAATATAAAGGCCGCGAGAGACCCTCTCGCGAACCAAAACTCCGTCGGAAACCCTAAAAATACCAAAAAAACCAACCCTAAAAGAGATCCAAACGAGAATCACACACTGTGAGGCCATGTCCGGTGCCTCTCGGGAGCGGGCGCTCTCGCTGCTGGCGGCGGCGAGGGGCCATGGCGATCCGGCGGTGAGGATCTCCTCCCTCCAACAGGCGGGGGAGATCCTGTTGTCAGTTGATCCTTCCTCCGCCTCCGAGCTCTTCCCCTACCTCGCCGACCTCCACTCCTCCCCCGACGTCATCGTCCGCAGATACCTCGCCGAGTGAGCCTTCTCTTCGCCTCTTCATGGAGTTTTTTTTCTTCTTTGTTCTTTTTCTATTCATGCACGGGGTGGAGAATTTATGTTGTGATTCTTGAAATGTCGATGAGAGAGGTCCCAAATTTTTAGGTTTTATGCTTGGTCTGTGAATTATTTTTTAATTTGAAATCAAAGTTTCACCTTTTTTGAATCCTGGTCTAATTTGAATGCTTAATAAGCCTAATTTCTCTCGTGGGTAGCAGAATTTTATTATAGATTCATTGGATTGGGATTTCATTTGGGTTGAACATGTAAAAGTTGGGGAGGGTTTTGATTTGTTTTAGTTTCTGTCAAGCTCCATATTGAATTCTTTAGGGTATTTTTTTCCAGTATGGGTTTTGGCCTTAATTTCAATATTGTTATTTATTGCATTATGAAAGCAGATTACTTTTGATTAAGTTGACACCTTTCTGAAATTTGGAAGTGGTTCTAGTATTTTGAGATAATTATTTCTTACATTATTGATTTATACTATCTCTATATTATCTATGAGAAACAACTTGTTCAAATTAGTATATATATAGAAATTTATTCACTTGTAGGTTTGGGTACTGAACAAATTCTCTTGTTTCCTGTGAATAACATTTGCTCAAACGTGGTCTATGGTAGATATGAGTGAGTAATGCATTTGTGACTAGCACTTGAGGAGTTCTGGTTCAGTAGAGAAAGATAGCGGTTTGGGCTTCCTCCTTGACAATACAAAAACTCTTTGCTTGCTATCATTGACATGCTATTTGGCCATTTTGAAAGCAAAGCTTTATGTTCAACTGATGGTGCACTCCATCCTCTTTAACTTATCTATCCTCTGTTGTTGCTCATTGTTGACAGGTTATTGGGCGAGCTTGGTCCAAGGGCGATAGAGCATTCGCTAGTCTTGATGCCTGCATTATTTTCATTATTAAAAGATGGTGCTCCTGTTGTGATTAAACAGTCTATAATTAGTGGCAAAAAATTCTTTTGCACTGTGTTGGAAGAAATGATACGGCAGGTCTTTCTCTTAGAACAGACATCCCTTTATTGTAATGAAATTTTTGTGAATTATAATTCCCATTTTATCTTTGTCTTTCTCTTATTCCTGACAATGTAAATTTTTGCACTAATAATGATTGAATGATGTTTTGATTACTTTAACTGCATCAAGTTCGATTCATCAAATTCTGTTGTGTTGTCTTAGTAGAACATTGATCTGATGTTCAAATGTTTTCTTTTATGATTTGGGTTTTCTGGGATGAAGAATGAAAGTTATGGTATTTACCTTGACAGGATGTGTTACGATGAAGGAACTAGCATCTTGAGTGGTGCTTTATTATTTTAATACTCAAAAACCTTTATTATATCTTCAATTTATATACGAAACTTGAAGCATATGCAAAGGGCGTTGATTCAGATCCCAGTTAGCCAAATATATTCTCGTATATATTATTTAAAATTGCTTTTGGAATCTTGCAATCGTCAATCTGCATTTGAATGTTCACACATTTAGTAAATTTCAGATAATTTACGAAAACCTTGCCAGCTTCACATGCAAGTGATGTGTAACTATAAAGGAAAATGAGCTTACACAATTCATTTATGTGAGGCGTGGCTTGAGGGCTTGGTGATGATGATTTGCTGCAAAATTTGTTGTGCTCTCTCTTGTTTATGGGAATGAGCTGCTTCTTGTAAAGCATCACTGGTACTTCATGAAATGGCAATGTTTGAGGTTTTCCTAAATACAGAAACTTAACTTCACAGTCTTATAAATTTTTTCCAGACTGTCTGGTCAAGAAAATATATATATAAAATTATGATTTATACTGTTGTCCATGCACCTCCAATGAGGTCAATCATGTCTTATGGACAAAGGTTCTTTAAATCACCAAGCTATGCAATACTTTGTGGGCAATGTACATTTATTTCTTTTCGGATAGCAGAGTAGTTAACTCTCAAGAAATTAATGCCATCTGTATTAAAAGAAAATCTTAACTTGGGCCATATGCTCTGTGCTTCAGAATCTTGAATTATTGTGGTTGTCATCATGTGTATTCATGACAGACAGCGCCATGATTTAACATAAAATGAACAGATAAAGAACGTTCTGAATATTTGTGAAAGAATGGACAGATGCAATAACATTGTAGCTTTGACATCGACTTACCCTGGAAAACTCATTGTTGATTGAAAGACATATTTTTCAATATTATGGTGGTCTGTGCATGTTTTTGAATGTTATAGAACACAAGAAAAAATATTGAATTCGAGATAGGTATAGTTTGTTAGTACTTGTTTCTCCAATGAATCAACAACATTCAGAAACAAGAAGTTATTGGTGGAGCAGTAAGAAGCCTTTCAAAGTTTTTTTTCTTCTATATATTAGACTTTGTCATTCTTTATCAGACCGTTTCACATTGTCTATATCAGATCACATTACTTGTTTTAATACTGGATATTTCATATGACTTTGTAATATTTGACAAAACATGATGGTTGACATGTATTGGATCATAGATTCATGTTGAAATAATGTTTTCCACCATGACCTCGAACTTGAATTTCCAAGTTACAGCAATGTGGGATGCATTGTCTATTAAACCTGCACCTCTATATATAATTTTTTTTCATAAACTACCTGATCTGGAGTTATGAAGGTGTCTATGAAAGTTTTCTCTATTAATTCCATCATGTCTGCCTATATATCTCTTAGCAAATCCTAAATGCTATTATTATATGCACGTGCACTCATATACCCTAAACTTTATAAACATGTTGGAAGTCAGTTATAATACATGGAACATGGTGCTGCATACTCCAGATAAAGAATAAAGTTTTTAATTTCAAATAAGAAAGCCGTAGAACTGAAGTTATAAAAGAACACACCTCAATGATATCAATATTGAGTAAGAAAGCCCTAGAATTGAATTTACAATATATTGTAAATGTGTTCCTTATTCTTGTTTGCCATAGTATTGCTTGAATGAAGGGAGGAAAACAAAACTGGATTGATCAGAGGTTCACATGAATACATTTGCCTGAAAAGTTTGTGGAAAGCTTAACAAATTTTCTCTTGGTTCATTAATAATCCATTTGTTCTGAATCTGTTTGGCAAACACAAAATGAAAATGAGTTGATAATTTGTTAGAATATAAATTTTAAATAATGACTGGCTGCCAAAGCATAACATATTAACAGCACGTTCATAGTTATGTTAAGGAAAGAGGTATGTCCATGTATGATAATTTCCTGTATGTCCATATATATATAGTCACCCCACCTATCAAAACGAGATGGTTAATTCTGCTACATATGAAACTTCGTGATCAATTGCATCTTCCTTGTTGTATGATCTTATTGTGCTCTGTAGTGCACTATGATTTATGTTAAATTTATATTATGCTAACATCACTCCCAGTGCAAATGTTTGTAGTTAATCTTACTCATCAATTATTTCTACTTGATAATATCTCTTGTGAGCCATTCAATTTTTCCACTTTGTCTGATGTGATTTTGTCCTTAAAGAGCATACTGTATTCTTGGCCTTAAATTATAAGGATTTCCTTGTATTACCATGAAATTAATACATGCCCTCTTTCAAATCCTAGTATTATCAGTCCATTAATGCTGGGAGATGGCTTGAAGAAATGCGGTATTGGATGGTTAGGTTCAAAGATGAAGTTAGCAGCATTACTTTGGAGGTACTCTTTAGCTATATAATGTTATACTTACATTTTTTTAAAAGATTTTAAAAACAAGAGCTTTTTTAGTGTGGTCGGTAGAAACCTCTACCAGGGCGTGTTTGGTTGTTTTTTGTTTTTCTAGTCTGATGTCCACTCCGTTGTGGATGGTTGGGCTGTTTTATTGTTAGTTTTCCCTCTCCGGGCTTATGCCCATACCTTATTTAATAAGAGATAAGGCACATGCCTACCTTCCCCCCAAAAAATTTTTTTTATAGTGAGGGCTGGATTTTGTAGGTGATTCTTAAATGAGTGGTTTGTACCGTAATTAGTAAGCTTGTATTTCAGAACATCTATAAAATACTGATTCATAATTTCTACTCTCATTCCTTTCTCTTATTAGACTGTTGATTGTCATGCTTGTTTCTTGCTTGCTTTTCTTTTTTATTACCACATTTTAATTAAAGTAAGAATAAGAAAATCACCATTTGTTTCCAGCTAACAGCTCTCCTCTTGGTTTCCAACAGTTCAAAGCAATGAGAAGGTGTTAAGAAGATTAGTAACCCTAAAGGTTATCCAGCAATCTTCTTAAGCTGTAACTCATAAGGATCTTCTCCCTTGTGAGATGCTGGTGATTGATTCCCTTTTTTTGATAAACCTGAATATCAAAGAAAGAACATCGGCTAGATCCTTGATTCCTTTCAACATTTATCATATTTGAGTGTTCAGTCAAAAGCTATTGGGGGCGGGGGTTGTTGAAATATTTCTTTATGTTATGTTTTATGTTTCTTTTTTGATTGATACTCATAACACAGTAATTTGACTTACATTTCTTCGATTGTCTTTTGTCTTTCTAGCAATTTTTAAAGTATAAATTAGTAGGTTGGCTTTTGTATAAAAAGAAACAGTCTAATGAAAAAAGTTCTTGAAATTCTGGTGTAGCCTGGTTCTCTTGGAACAAAGTTGCTGGCTGTGAAATTTCTGGAAACTTTTGTTCTGCTTTTTACACCTGAAGCCCTTGATCATGAAACATCAATATCAGAAGGTGGTGTTCTTGCTTGGTTTGCTCTCATAATGTCATGGTCAAGTTTTATCCTGATGGGACTTTGATGCGAGGATTGTTTTGCTTTTTATTTATTTAAAACAGGAAAGAGAAGAAACTTTGATGTATCACAGTTAGGCGACTCCTCCTTGATACTGGAAGCAAATAAAACTCTTGGGCTCTTGGTGGAGTTATCACACTCGGATAAAGTTTGTGGTTCTTTGACTATTGTAATTATCAACAGGTGGGTTTAAGGTTCCTTTATTACATGCTTTTAATCAAAATTTGATGTCTTTGCCTCAGTATTAGAGTAATTTGTATTTTTTTCACATATGAAGTTGATGTGCTTTGTGACTTTGTCGTAGAGCTTCAGAGTATGATTTCTATGTTGATTGTTTCATATACTTTTCCACAAACTTAAGCTTTGGCTTCCATTTTATTTATAGACTTCCATTATATTCCTCTTTCAGTGATTAGGCTTCCATTATATGCCATTTTGTGTGCAATGTATATATAATGTTAGGGAATTATTGAAGGTTATTGTGCTTGTATTTTGATGATGATATTTTCTAGGTATATAAACACACAGAACATATTTTAGAAATTGCACACACCCTCCATAATACAGGTTTTAGGTCTTTCACTTTTCTTGTTATGAAGCCATGCAAACACAAGATATGATGCTCAAATTTACTGAAATCACCATGTTCGCTTCAATTTCTGTTCGAATGTCAGGCAAAGCGTTCAAATTTCCATGTTTGCTCAGAGTCTCATTCAAATTCCAGTAAGGCCATTCAAACTTGCAATCTGGAACCCTTTCCACATGTGCTGGCATGTGCTAAATCAGTTTGATTTTCTATTGGAGAGAAAAGTTAAAAGAAATTAGTATAAACAATCATGCATAACAGAATTGTAATGTTCATCTCGTTGTTGTCATACATTAATGCATGCAGGTTTTGTATAAAACTGCTGACATTAATTATTAAGCGCTTTACTTTTCCTGACAGAATAAAACAAATCCCCTTTGCAGTCAGGAGCTAATCTGTTTTGGTTTGGCAGTAATTTTTATATTGAGGATTATCATTGCTTGGCATTTCTAATAACAGGAAGCATATTCCAATTGTATTGAGCTAAGTTTTTAACATGCATTTGTGATAGTATATTTTGTACCACAAATTTGATATACAATTCATACGTTCCATTTCATTCATCTGTTTTAACTTGAAATTTATATACGGTCAACCATTAATGAAAAATTGCATGTCTTGATATGTATGCTTGCATCTACATCCATGGTTGCTGCTTCCGCTGTAAGATGATGATGGTTTGGTATGGGTAAATGCATCCCTTGGTAACATATGTGCATCCACACAAACTTTAATATACTGATATTGTAATAAATTCTTCTTTATTTTTTTTTTTGAAAGAAGGTTGGCTTTCGCCTTTGTAATCAAAGTGAAAGCCCGAAGGACAAGAGAACTACAAACCCATCCACCTCATGTGGACAGTACCCACATCAGGACACAAAAGAAGAGGAGTGCTCTACTTAATACATCCAACCCACAAAAACAACCCTGAACCTCACTGCCCCTGGATGGTTAGGCTCCCTCCCATCAGAGAAATGTCACGCGCCCCTGCACAACATTTTCCCTACAACACTATGAACCTCATAGCCCCCTCACAGATATTCTCCACATATGGAGTTGCTCCCTTAAACACCACCTGGTTTCTCGTCAATCAAATAGACCAAATAAATTCTTCTTATTGGCTTACCTAGATTCATATTAGGTGGGCATGATAAGAACCTTTGGCCTTGGTGTTACAATTGCAAGTTTTGCTAGATCGGAAAGTACAATTTCCGCTGTCAACCAAATCAACTTCTCCTTTTCTTCTCCTTTTTACTTTCTTATGTTTTGTATTGGAGATCCCTCCTCTTCTTTTGTTTGGGGGGCTTTCTAATGAATAAGATAGCTCCAACTCTTTTCTCAAAAAAATAAATTTTTTATTTTTTATTTTTTTATTCTAAGATGCTATTAGTAATTTAGCTTTGGGACTCCCATAGAATACTCTTCCATAATATTGGCAATTGTATATGAGATGTTATATTTGAAAACTCAATTTTGCAATCTTTGAGGTAAATATATATAAAATGTAATGTTGGGGGCTGCTACTGTACTGGGGCAAGTGAGGTTAGATTCTTGGGGGGCAAGTTTGTAATAGAGGAGTAAATCTTGTGTTTTGTGCTGATTGGCTGTCCCTGAGTAAATGGTTGGCTGCCCCTGAGTAGAAACCTCCCTTACTGTGGATCTGTCCTGTTGGTTTTTGCTTTTCTTTGCTTCCCATTCTGTTTCCCTTTTGGCTTTCTCTTTTAATTTAATATATATAGACTGGATGCCTACCATTTCGTAAATAAATAAAATAAAATAAAATGTAATATTGATCGTCGATATAGTCTTTGCAATTGTAATTTTAAGTTATAAAAGCCACACCTTTGGTCAAGAAAAAAAAAGATTCATCACTTTCATTTTTTGACGTGAGCAATTTTTTTTAATGCAAGGATCATGACCATTTAACTTGTAAATATTACTGAATGTGAATAAACTTGATCTCTGTTGATCAATCACCTGCTGCCTCTTCCTGTTGCATCCTTCATCTGCACAACATTCTGGTTGAAAGTCTCCATTACTTCTGTCTGGTTTTGGTTCTTGTGGATCCACATTCAGATCTGTGCTTCAGAATCAAAATCATTTTCTGATGTCACATGTTTCAGCCAATGCGTTGTAGCCGTTGTTATTTAACTGATATCTGATACACTGTGATCTGCTTGTTTTTGGAGGGCGCCCTCTCTAAGTTCTGGTGCAAAGTGCTACTAGCCATTATCCTCATATTATTGGGTTTGACAATGTTTGTGGTTTTTTTCCATTTTAAATTTTAGGGACAGGTTTAGTTCAAATCAGACCTCTTTTCTGGAACTAATTCAACATGCTGACTAGGTCACAGTAATGAAGTTGAGAGGAGTTTGGTGCCCCGCAGATTGAGTTTGTTCATCAGTATACTATATCGATCATCCAACATTGGGAGATAATCAAGCTAGAAAGTGTATAAACAATTCACATGTGGCTTGTTATCATGGTCTTGCTGATGTCACATTGTCGGCCAACTGCTGAAGTAACTAGCGGAAGGATGATATCGAATTTGATTAGGAGAATTCTTTTTACGGTCATACAATTATGCTCTGTACAGAATTGACGCACGATAATTGAGTGTACTCCTGCTGTATGCTGGATGACTGATGACTTTCATGTTTTATTCTGTTGTAATGAATATTTTTCACTATCCTAAACAGCAATCAATTTCAAATTTTTATAGAGTAGAAATCACCTTACTGCTCCTAAATTTGGTTCTCATGTATCTTGCTGAAGCTTCTGTGCTTTTGCTAATGTGGGGATGCTTGCTAGACACTTAATGCAGCACATTGACTTAGAATTTTCTCTAGAATGTCTTTTAAAACCAATGACATGGGTATGCAGATGTAATCTCAACATTGTGTCATTATATTAAATATCTCCTAGTTTCTTTTCAATATTTGAAAAGGAAATTACATAACGAATGTGATGAAAAAGGAGAAAAAAAATTTAATGGAGAAATTTTCCAGTAGTATCTAAGCACAGTGTTTGAAGAGGATATGTTCTGCAGTTCAGTGTCAATGATTATAGCATTGTGGCATTGAGTAGATTGAATGCTTGTTGAATGACTGAAATGGTGGAGCTGTGTTAATTGATGTTGACATGGATATATTCATATATAGGATATCTGGAAATCCTTGCATTTGAAGAATCTTAGGCAAGCCCATACTTGGGATAGATTGACAAGAAATAGAATTACGTGGCTTGGGCATGTTGTAGGACACAAATGGTTCCATTAAAACTTTATGGTCATTAGCAGAGGTGGGAAGACATTATGTGCTGAATGGATGTAGTGTTAAAAGATACATAGGCTTATGGACTTGTAGAAAATATCGCAATGATAATTTTTTGTGACTGGCTCTGGGTAGCATGATGAATATAGCAAATGTCTATACAATGAGATCCAATGGCAGTGTCTTTTGCAGTGGTTGCTTATTTGTCTAATTGAATAATTTCTTTCTCAACAAAAATATCTACAAAGATATGGCAGAAGTGCTTTACTACAGTGCAGATTTTCAGAAACAAGAACTTAATATATTATATGTTGAAGTGGATAATTGCAGTTATGGCTGATCTATATTACATGCCAAGTTTGTTAATTGATTCTGGTTTTCTGTTTTGTTGCCAGGAAATTAAAATCGCTTGGACATAGCACCATGTTCTTTACTTGCACACATCATTTTAATTAGCAGTAACGTATTTGTGTGACAATATATATTGAGAAATAATGATTCAATGTGTTCCTTGTGAATGAGTTGCATCAAAAGTTCAATCTACTGTAACAACTGCAAATTATGGAGAAATTTATTGAATGGGATGGTGAAGTTGTGGATTTTCTCATGATGAAAAAGTGTATGGTGAAGTTGTGGATGTTCTCATGATAAAAATGTTCTAAAAATAAAAAATTTCGCTTTTTCAGACGCCGATTGTGCTGAATTGGTGGAATTACAGCAATATTTATAATGAATGTGTCAAAATACACAATTGAAGATTTTTAAATGTTCACATATGCATCAGTATTAGCAAACGCCTAATCTATTCCAGTTTGATTGCCCCTCTTTTATATAAATATCTATACAGCAATAGTGATGACTCAATGTGTTTCTTGTGGATGACTACTGCTTTTGAAATATTTAATTTGCTGCAAGAACTGGAAACAAGTTGAAGAGTTTGTAGTTTTGCATGTTCTTATGTTCTGTGCAAAATTCCTAAATTGAAGCTTGGAAATAAAAAAATGTTCCAATTTTCGATGATGATTTTGCTGATTTAGTGGCATTACAGGAACCATTGCACTTTTTAAAAAAAAAAAAATTTCTTGAGTATACTAGTTTCAGATTACACAGTTCAAGATTTTAAAAAGATCACATAACGTATCAATATAACGTATCAATACCAGCAAGATCCTAGCTTTTAGTACTCATTTATATAATTGATTGATTAAGCAATTGTGATGACTCTGTTTTTTTCACGAATATGTGTTGTATATTTAATTTGCTGTAAGAATGGGTATAACTGAAGAAATTAGCTTTCTTCAACAAAGTTGAATGATTTTGAAGTTGTTTTTTCTGTTCTATACTAGAAAAGAAAGTTTTAAACACTTCGTTGGGTGTGTCTAACTCAGCCTGTGCTTCGGACTCCTCTATTCAACAATATGAAGTTAAAAAAGCCATTCGATATTTCAGTTATTGATTGTGTTGAATAAGGAGCATTACAGGAATCACAGCACTCTTGTCTCTTTAAGTAACTTGTGTCACTGTTGGTGCTCAATCATTAAAGTTTAAGATATTAAAGTGGTTGCATGATTCAGTACCAGTAGGCTCTAAGCATAACAAAATACAAGTATGACACACATAGTAGTGACACACACAATTCTTTTGCATATGATACTTGTGTAATTTTCAAGGGCATAAAATATTCCTCCAAACATACATTTTTTTTATATGCAACTCCGAAATATGATTTGTTGTTTGTTTAATCGTACCTGAGCTCTTGGATATGCAGTTTACATTTATTTTTGTCCATTGTCCATGATCTTGTTGATTCTCTTGCATAGAATCAGTTCTCGGGGTTTGTATAATGCTTGCTAGCTGAAAAAATAGTATGTGACCTATGATGTGCATGAATTTGTAATTACCTAATTTTCTGAAAAGATTGGACCTTAATGATTTTGAGGCTATATGATCATCAAATCAATGTGTTTGCATGAGTTTGCGTGTTTCTGATGCAATTGGGATTTTCCCCAAATAAAGTTTTGTATATTTTTATATACAGTGATTCCCAATATCTTTGTTATTGAAGGTCAATATCTGTGGACGGAATTTTCTTGGTTGGAAACTTTGTGACTAATATGTAGCTTCCTCACCATCTTGTATGGAGCTATAACTGTGCCATGGTGTGTGACTTTTCATTTGCATCTCTTTGGGATGCATTTTGCAGCTTGGTTTTAGTTTGTAGTGAACAGGGTTAACTGCCTTAGTTGGTTTACCTCCTCACTAAAAGTTTTCAGTTATATCAATTTTAACCGGTCACCAGTTCATGATCTTGTGAAAATAATATTAGATAAAGAAGATTAATACATCATTTGGTTGCTTATTTCTTGTTTTGGCCGTATATATCTGCTTTTATGGAAGTTGTGTGTTACCCATCAGATTTGGTTATATGGTCTTTATATGTTGCCTGATTTTCTTTCCATTTTTATAAATATGTTTTTGATGGTTCTGAATGAAGCCCTTTGAACTAAATCCTTTTCTGTAATGATCAGTCTTGCAGGCATTGCCAGGAAAAGGCCTATTCATTACAACCTCATTCTTTCGACATTGTTTAATGTTGATTCTAAGATTGTGTTGAAAAAAGGTCATGCTGCAAGTATCCACTATTCTTTGAGAACAGCCTTCTTGGGATTCTTAAGGTGCACTCATCCATTCATGATGGAGGTGAGCGTCTTTGTTACATTTGGTTGCAGAGAATCAATACATGCTGAACATATTTAACATTGTTGCTCCATATATTTAGATCATTCTTTTCCTTTTTCCTGTAATAGTTCTGAGCATTGTTACTTTTATTTGCAAAAGCTGGAATGAAGTGAACTGTTTGATACATAAATTTTATCTTGCAATTACAAAATATATGAAGTTTGTTCTTTATATTATAGTGAGATTATACTATTTTGTTTTAATTATTTTCAGTGATCTGAGATGTTGATGATCAATCTGAGAATAAACTATGAATTTTTAACAATTCCAAAAGTTCATTGTGACTGCATTGTGATTTTTTCATGTGCCCTATGTTGCCATATGCTGATTGATCTGGCTAGAAAGAATGATTACCTTTTATGATCTATCTAAGCAGCAGCCATAAATGGTGAATCAAGCTAGGGTATTCGTGGCTTTGTAGGATAACAAGGGGGGTCAAGAGATATTTGTATTACCTTTATGTTAGCCTTCTATGATGTGGGGCATGAAAAATCGTACTTAATGTGACTCGACCATATGAGTCACCTATTGTTCGAGGTTTGTCTCCTGGAATACGAGCCTGGGTGTTAAGGTTATTTTCTATTTGCACACCGTATTTTGGTCTAAATCGTTAAAACAAAGGGAATTTTCGCTGAATGCACATATATATGTAAGGTCATCACCCAGACTTGAATTGTACATTTGGGCCTCGAGTCTGTAATCTTTTCTGTGCTTGCTGGAATATGTAAATTCAACATATCTTTTTAGCATTACGTTTAAGTGATTTTAGATATATTTTTTTTAACAGTAGATGAACTCTGGATACCAGGTAACAAGTTGTCATGTTTTCTGTGTCAGTCCCGAGAGATGCTTCTCAAGTCTTTGCGGTCAATGAATGCTGGAGAAGCAGCTGATCAAGTTCTTCGTCAGGTTGATAAGATGCTGAAAGGCACAGATCGTATCACTCGTGATGCACGAATTAGCAGGGTAATTGTCCATAATCCTCATTTTTCAGAATGGGATACCATCTCATCTCATATAGCTGATTTTACATTTCTACTTTTTTTTTCTTTTCTGGTTAACAGGATGATGTTTCATCAATTGAGGGACCTGTTTCAGGGGATCCCTCTGGGAAGAAATATATAGTTCAGGGTTCCGATGGTCCAACGAGCATGGATGAATCCCCTCCCAAGCGGACTCGCTATAATTCAGATATCAGTTTAGCTCAATCTGCTCCATTGGCTATTGAAGATCAGGATGATGCAACATTAAATGGATTCTCTTCTAATGTTTCTTTGACTGATAGAGATCCGACGCCTGCTGAACAAATGATTGGGATGATTGGTGCTCTGCTTGCTGAAGGGGAGAGAGGTGCTGAATCACTTGAAATTTTAATATCAAAGATTCAGCCAGACCTGATGGCTGATATAGTGATTGCAAACATGAAACATCTACCAAGCACTTCCCTGCCCTTGTTTAGTAGGCTTGACAATTTACCAACTACTTCACAGACATCTTCATATGCTTTGCCGCAATTTATGCCAGCTGTATCTGCACCAATACCTCCCCCTCCTCTGGGTTCTACACATCAGGTCACATCTTCGGTGGCCAGTGGAACTGGATTTGGTATTTCAACTTCTGATATATCTCCTGCTTCTAATCTTCTTCCGGATTCTAAGCGTGATCCACGGAGGGTAATCTAAACGAGTTTGTCGTTTTATATCAATTGTTCTATGCTGTTCTATTTCAAAACTGTTCTATACATCATTACCAGTTTGTCGTTTTATATCAATTGTTATTGAGGAATAGAGGTGGAGGTCACGGTCCCATGATGTGGTTTTGAATTGGGCATTCTCTTCTATTTAATAAAACTGGGGATGGAATGGATGGCTACCATTTAGTTTCAGAAAAAAAAAAAGAAAAAAATAATTTATGTTCTGGGAGCTCTTCAAGTGAACTTGAGTCTACCTTACTTTGTTGAATGTCAAACCATTATGGAACTCTCTTATTAGTTCATTTGTTTGGGTATTGCAACAGTTCAACTAAGATTAAGGCAAGACTTACACCTTGTGATCCCTCCCCTTATGCCACCAACATCAACAATCCTCATTGTCCTCACTGACTTACCTGTTGTAAGGTCTGAAGTATATATTTTCCAAATATTGTCCCTTGCTTGGCTCACAAACCTTTAGTTATGTAGTTTGTGCTTTTTACTTGTTTGCCTCCATATTGCATTCCACCATCTCTCTGTGTCCTCCAGATTCCTATATATCTTTATCTTTGAATCATAATCTTTTTTTTTTCATTAGTCCTGCAACCATGTTTGTGTGACATATTTTTAGACTCTTGAACACTTCCATTTCGCTATCTGTGTGTAATTAACATGAGTTTTAGCTTCCAATTTATTTGCAACATCTTTCAGTTATTTATTTTTCAAATTGCCCTTCTGCTAACCTTTAGATTCCACCTGCTTATAATTTGTATTATCCTTCACATCTCACACTTATTGCTGTAGGCTAATGGAAAGAATTAAGAATTCTGTGTAAAGGAAAAAGTGTTTTCTCCTGGGGAGTTGTTGGGGGTCTGGAGTGTTTACTTTGTTTTATATTTTGCTTAGATATAGGCCCGTTAACTCATCTACTCGTCATGTAACCATGGTTTGTGATTACTTAATGTCAAAAGACTATTTTTTGTTGAACTCTTTAAAATATTTGGCAGAAGCGATATATCTTCAACTTATGATCAACTAACTTGTTTGAGCAATTTCATAGTTTACTTGATGTCTTGATTGGCTGGTGGATTGCCAACACTAGAATAATAATAAAAAATTTCTATTTGAAGGTTCTCATATTTGACATTAAAGTGGTCGGTATAACAAACACATTTATTATTGTAGGATCCTCGTCGTCTTGATCCACGGCGTATTGCAGTTCCTGCTGAAGCACAATCAGGCACAAATCACTGATGATCAATCAGGGTTGGATGGTTCCTTAAGTGGAGAAGTTTCCTTGATGGCAAAATCCGAAGGCACAATATTACCTATGCCATCCAAAAATAACATGGAGATTCCTGATAATGCAGCTGTGCCATCTCCAGATTCATCTTTGAAAAAGAATGGAGTTCTGGATGAATTTAAAAAAATGTTCCATCCGCAGAGGTCCATGCACCTTCAGACTTGACGCTTTTGCCTGTTCATGTTGCCTGTCCAAGAGCAGGATGCCTCTTCATCTTCAGACGTTACTGAAAATGAAGGTGCTGACATTTCAATGCCAGAATCTGATCAGTCTTCTTCAGCTGTTCCAAGCACATCCACCTCTGAAGTAGTTTCTCATGAATTACCCCTCCTTCCTCCATATGTTGAGTTGATGGATGAACAGAAGAAGTTACTGGGAAAATTAACAGTTGTTCGAATTATTGAAGCATACGAGCAAATTCAAGCTATTGGATGGCAGTCAACTTCGTCTGTCATTGCTTTCTCGCTTAGTTGCCCAGGTAGTCAGCAGACTCGATACATATTTATTCACTCCCGTAGCATTTTCCATAAGAGAACTTATAAATTTCTTTGATCCTCTTGATTTGTTTCTGCAAGCCTAGTTGCCTTGCCTCTGTTGTTCTGGTTTGCATCTGTACACATTCTGGAAAACCTTTCTTCATCTTCTAATATGTTTGAAAATTGAGACTTATGTTTCATCTTCTTATTTGGACCTATAAGGTAGTACATTCTTTGGTGCATCCAGTTGACCAATCACCTCTGTACTAGTTTTTTAAATGTGAAGGATTCTTTTTCAACATAATCAGTTCATGCACTACTGAATGAAGATGTGTTGTATCACTGCCACCTTAACCTTTGTTGTCGTAATCCGTGACCCCATCACGTCACTTCATTGAGCATATGCTGGAGTTTACAAAACCAAATAAACACAACTCATTTCTAGTCACCCCACCTCCTCTACTCTTTCTTTTCTCATAAAATTTTGGTCACTCGTATCTCCTGTTTTGCTCCTCCCATAACATCGATTTCTTCTTTATTTCCCTTATATGTGTGTGTTGTGTTGAGTTCATATTTCAAGGTTCAAGAGGATGAAAAGTTCTCAATTTTATGGTTTGGAGGTGGTGTGGATGAGTCTCCCATCATCTTGATGGATTTTCTCCACATGATTGAGAGGGACCCAACATCATCAAAGCCCCTGGAAGGCCCATCAATTCCATCTGCCACAGATCCGATGGCTATCAAGAGACGAGACACCACCTTCTCTCAAAAGGAGCACGCTCTGTCTCCAATCTCCCTCTTTCTTACCTTATTTGTTTCATGAATTCAAGAGTAGATTTTGAATGAAATAGCAACATTGATTGACACTACAGAAAGTGCCTTTTTGTATATTTGCAAATTCAATCTCTGAAGTATTTCTTATTCTATCTGAAACTCCCTGCCCAAAATAGATATAAAAAAACCCCTCACCTTTCATCCTTACCTCTTAATCTGATTTGTTTCATGAGTTCAAGAATGAATTTTGGATGCGATATGATAGTATATCTACCAGTGTAATCATAAACTTTATCTTCTTCCAAACCATCGGAGTAGAACAATTCTTTCATTTTAATTTATTTCATTATACATGATGTGTGCATTCGCCTAGATTTTTGTTAATGGAACCAACATAGTATCACAGTTTATTCAAAATCTAACACTACATTAACATAGAAGGCCATATTTTAGATTGATACATCTAAACCCACCTAATAAATTCATATTTAGATTTGAAGTTACGCTTTATTCTGGACTCATTCTATCAGAATTTATTGAAAGTGTGAGATTTCGGTGGTTTGTCTTATAGGCATTCTATGAATGTAACATTGATATGGCTGCATATCCACATGAGGATTCCCATATCTATACCTTGCGTTTGTATAAGATCCTGGCATATGGGTCTCTCTCCCTCTCACATAGTGGATTGTAGTCTAATTGTTGGTATTCCTGCCAGGTTTTAATGATTGGATTGCTATATTTCTTTTTCTTCAAAAAACCCATCAGTTTACAAAAGTTTGTAAGTCGTCTCCAACACAATTTAGCATCAGCTTGGGTGTGTGGCACTGTGGATTCCATTTGTTGGTCAGACTTAAAATATCTGACTAACATCTAATGAAGGGATACATGAACAACACATAACTAATGGTCCACTGTTCTATGTATGGTAGAATTATATCAATTTCAGTGCTTAATCAGTTAACTTTGGTTCAGTGCAAGTTTCTAATTTTCTTATATTTTTTATACACATTTGATGGAATTGTGCCAATGAACCCATGCTTTCTGATGACCTCAATTTCAGTGCTTAATCAGTCAACTTGGGTTCAGTGCATGTTTCTAAATGCGACTTTTTCTGGCTCTCCGTGATCAGTCATTGCCCATCGCATTAGTATATGTTTTAAAATGTTGATAAGTCAGTTACCCTATATGGAACAGGTTCATGATATTTCCATGTCACACACATCTCGAATGCACACAGGAAATTATTTATCATTGCTGTTCTGTTAAAATGTACTTTTATCTGATTCATTATGTTATAATCTCTGTAACCCATTCATCTGATTTCAATTTTGAATGTAACAGGATTTTGTCTCCTACATTTATATTTTCCTGCCAATTTTTAGTTAATTTTTTATATGTAACAATCGCTTTGTTAAATTGTTTTGCTCTATCTCTTTATTTAACACTGATGTAGAGGAGGTTTTTAATATTTAAATTTTTGAGATTCATGTTTTGATGATCATATTATAGTATTTTTTTTGGTTTGTACCATATTATACTTGTTCTTAAAGTTACATTGTATTATTGTAGCTACCAAACTCCCCAGGTAGGTTATTATCTACCATCCTAATTTGTACATTTCCTCGTGCAGACCAATAATGATGATGAAATTGTTGTCTTGCTTCAGAAGCATATTATTCCAGATTATCAACATCACAAGGTATGCTTCCAATCACTGATTTGACTTTGTTATTATATAATTGCCATTGTTAGTGGAATTTAGCCATGGAAAGAGAAATGAGGAATCTTTCATGTACACGTTATATTTGTTTCATTATGGTATATGTATCAGTATATTGAAGCATACTCCATGAGTGTGAAAGTTAGTTTGAGCAGATGAGTTTCCTCAACTTGATGATGCAAATAGTGTGGAATTTTAAATTCTTTTGCACCATGTCATGGTGTATTTTTTAAGATCAGATATTGTGCTATTTAATAATCATGAATTTCAGAAATATAATTGATTTGCGGAACAATCTGAAATGAATCACACATCATAGGATCATCACTTTTAAATATGAAGCTCTATAAGAAGAATGAGGTCGAAGTGTCCCCCCCTAGTTATATCCTCTACAGTCATTAATAACTTTTGAGCTTCCTTTTGTTAGGAGTGGAGAAGATTCTTATTGCTACATCGCCAAGGAACTAGGGACTTAGTTACATGGAGAGATTTAATATTTATCCCTTAGGTCTCCATATATACAGAAATAAGGAGAGATACTATCCTCACCTAGACCCTCCAAACATTCCCGTCGAGGTCTTGTCCTTGTAGGTTTGTAAACTTTAAATTTTAAATAATTTCGCTGATTTAGTTTGACAAATGTCAAATTTATGTACTTTTATAATGGTCGAGATAGTGTTTATGATATGTAAGTTTTTGATGTTATAAATGTTGAATGCCTGTGCTTCCTATGTCCTTGACTGATATCTGACCATCTAATTTTCAAAAAAATTATCTGATCATCTGGGCATCATATCTGAATTTTGTCAAGCAATAAAAATACAATATAACGATTCATTCAAAGTTCTATAATTTTTCATAACATGTTTTGCAGGGACATGAGCTTGCAATGGAAGTCCTATATCACCTGCATTCTGTCATGGTCTCCAAGCCTGATGAACTGTCTTCCTCATGTGCTGCAAAGTTTTATGAAAAGTTCCTTGTGGAAGTGGTGGGCATTCTGGGATATTTGCAAATGATCAAACTCTGCTACAGTTTTCCATTAATTATAATGATATTGACATATCCATATGCTTCCTTTTTGCAGGCAAAATCTCTGTGTGATTCTTTCCCCGCTTCTGATAAGTCTTTTAGTAAACTTCTTAGTGAAGTCCCGCTTCTCCCAGAGTCTGCTTTGAAATTGCTTGAGGATCTTTGTCGTTCACATGGTTTTGGACAACATGATAAAGTTACATTTGATGGTGATCGTGTCACTCAGGGCCTTGGTACAGTATGGAGTCTAATTTTAGGGCGGCCGCTTGATAGACGGGCGTGCTTGGATATTGCACTAAAGGTGGCGTGCCATTTTTCTATAAAATCCTAGTTCTGTAGTTCATGATTAACATAAAAATTCATTTTTGCTGACTCTTATCATGCTAGCAGAACGAGGTTTGCTTCTTTGTGGAGTAGTGTATCAGTAATAATACATGGGTTTTAGCAAATTTTCCTCATCTCCAATTTGTGCTCCTAGAACCTTCAAGACCTGCCTCATTGTTGAACTTGTCTGGATTTGAAACAAAAAGCACTCTAATAATAGGTTCAGTCTGTGTCATACAAAGAAGAAAATGATCCAACCTGAACCCAGCACCTGATTAATGAACGGTTCGAGTCTCGACCTCACTCAAATAGATACTTGCCAGTCCTGGCCCAAAAGAAACCCAAATTGTGACTTGGACTGAAGTTGATGCTATTCAAGAATTTCCATGGCTTTTATTAATGGACGTGGCTTGGAGTGTCCTTGTTTTGGTCTTTATTTTGGGAAACAATGCTTCTTGCCTTCTGCTCAGCATACTGATCTATATAGGCCAGGTTGTGTGGAGTAATTCAATTATTTTAATTTTATATACACTATTAGAGTCATGCCTGTTTACATTTTTTTTTTTTTTGGGGGAGGGGGGGTTGGGAATTAGGTAAGCAGCGGGATTTGAACCCATGACCTCATGGTTGCAATTTTGTTGTCAACAATTGAGCTGTGGGTCCAAGATCTTACATGTTTATGTATTTTTGCCCATGGTGGATATGGAATGTTGTAAAATGATAGAGCTTGGAGACACTAAAAGTATCCTGAGCCCTGAGGTCTTGACCCCTGGCTGCATCTACATTTGCTAAATCTGTACAAATATAAGTTGACGGATACTGTCATGCTACCAAAGGCTACTTCATAGGCATGTAAGTGTCTCAAATGGACGTATTGGTGTTTTTCTAGGCATTTGATCGGGGAAAAACTTGCACCAGGACGTATGATAATTTTAAGTTTTTTTTTTTTTTAGAGGAAATGTAGGCATTCAACTAGTTGACTGTTCATTCTTACCTGGGTTTCCAAGTGCGATTTTCTACCTGGTTCTTTTGATCTCTAATTGCATTATCTTAAATTGTATAACCAATAGGCCAGGCTTCCTACCACTTAACTAGGCACAGCCATAGCATGACTGTTTCCCCTCCATCTCACCAATGGCCCATTCCTTCTCCCCCCCTCCCCCGGCAATCCATCACCAATTAATAGGGTGGTTGTTGATGTCAAGTAAACTACCTGATCTTGAGATATTCAGACTCCAGTGACAATGAATCATGCTTCCATCCAAAAAGCAGACCTCACCTAGATAGATAACACTGGTTGATATGGACTAGACCGGCTCATACTTCTTCGAGAGTACAACTGCCAAATTTTTTGGCCACAAGCACCCCCCTCTCCGTAAAGGATGGGGGCACCAATATTACCACAATATAGTGCTAAGATATTGTAGAATACCTTTTCCGTCGGAGCTCCCTGAAATATCTTTTTTGCTGTCCTTTATCGTGACATGATGTGATGGTTATGATTATTGAATCTGTCTATTCCAGATTCCATTGGTGGCTGAATCAATATCATTGTAGCTTTAACACGCCATCAAAGTCTCCTTAACAAAATCTCCTAGAGCATCTTTGATAGTCACCATGAGATATCTGAATATTTGTGGCATTGGCATATTATGATCATCATTTATGTTTACTCCTCTAAATGAAATCATCTCATACATAAAGACACCATCTGACCAAGCATAAAAAGGCATCATCAAAGATTATATATTGTAGATTCGGGTTTTTGCTGAGGCTACAAGTTTCCAAAATAAGTTTTTGTACTTTTATTTATTTCCTGGGGCTTGTTCTTCGTTTCTTATATCTGTTCACCTTTGATATAGTATATACAATGGGGAAAGCTCACACATCTGTTTTTACATGCAGTGCACCATTGACACACAGGATGAAGTTCGAGCGAGGGCTATCCGTTTGGTATGTTCTTAAATCTTAATATAATATTATTGTTTTCAATTAATTTTTTCTGCAGTGTAATTTTCTATGGAAACCTTTGGATTCTCCACTTTTCCTAACAAAAAAACTTTCAAGGCCCATGATTGATGAGACAGAAAATTTTATGTGGCAATGTCTCAAGATATATAATATATTTTATTTCCTTTTTGACAAGCAGGAAAATATATTTTTCATTTACTGACTCGTTATTCTAATGCTTCTTTGTATTCCCCAGGTGGCAAACAAACTCTATCAAGTTGATTATGTTTCACAAATGATCGAGCAATTTGCAACAGATATGTTATTGTCAGTTGTCGATCAACAAACTCCAGATGTAGAGTTGGCAACTGGCTCCAGCGAACAGAGTACAGAAGTAAGTGACCCTGTGCCCCATTTTGCCCTGCCCATCTACCATCTCTATGCGGTCATTGCAGAATATTGGGTTGTCTAATTTTTAGTTTTTTATTTTAAAGAAGTGGTAGGCAACCCACCTCAATTTCTGCCCAAAGCATATATGAAAGGCAAAAGTGACTACTAAAACTAGGTGAAAATGCTTTTAAAATTTAATAAAACAGGTCAATATCATTATCTTAGTTATAGCTTATTATATGGAAAAAATATCATATGAGTTCATATTGATTTTATTAAAAAGAAGGATATTGCAATTGTTTGTTGTTATTCAACGGTTCTTGATGTCAACCAAATTTGTATCGACAATTTTGATTGATTTTTTCCCTTGAATATTGCATTTGAGAATCATCAATACATTCTGAAATATTGATTTGTTCTAAATGGTGTTTCATAAATATATACCACACAATCAACTATCATGCTTCATTGACTTTAATTGCTTCAAATGTTAAGAAAAATGTCTTTAATCCATAATGCCCTTTCATTACACCTGTTTCTGTGGAATTCAAATGATTCCACCAACTGACAAACATTGATGGGCAATTTGGTATCAATCCCATTGCTTTTATTTATTGAAATGTCGGTATCTTGTACCGGATGAATGCTTGGTGAGGAATATTGTTGGATGTGTAGAATTATTCAATTTATAATGTTGGCATTAACGCTTTGTAGAATATGCTTTACAAATGTATATATGCTTTAAAAAATTGACATGAAATTTCTGAATGTGATAAACATGTCTAATCTTATGAGCAATGAAATTACCATTATGTATGTCTAAGCATTACACACTATATTTTTCATCCCTGAGATTGATATAATGAGGACGTAGAGAGCATCTATCTCACTAGTATCTTTTTGTTTTGAATATCTGAACTGTGGATGAACACCACACTTAAGGGTCCATGGATTGGTTGGATTTTAGTGTCATTGTAACATATTGACTTGTAATGGTATTTGGAATGGCATGTTGTTTGATGCATCTTACAATTTTTAGAAATCCATAAGGTCCAAAATTCACACTGCATGGTTGTATCAAAGCGATGGTTTTTTATATTTGACCAAGGGTGAAACACTTGTTAGAAATTAAATATTTGAATCTCTTGCTGTGTTAAAACTCTAAAATGTATTTTTGTACGTATTAGTTTTACACTATATGTAAACTTGGCCCTAGTTTAGTTTCTACTTTCTACTTTGTCTAATTGCTGTTAAGTTCCCTTGAGAAACACACTGTTCTATTGTACAGCCTAAAAATCTTACTTCACATGTTATCTGAAATTTCTAATTCTTTTTCCTTCTTTTGTTTTCAAGTTTACTGCTTGATTTAGTTCATGAAATTTCTCAAAATAAACGGTTTAATTAAATTTTTCTCTCAAGAGTTGTGAATGATCTCATCATACCTATTGTTTTTATCTAGCGAGTTGTTATACAATCCTGAGGTAGCTCATGTCTGCCCCTGTCTGAGTACTGGCTACTCTATAAATATTGGTGAATTGGTTCTATATGTGGCCCGACTAGTTGTTTATAATAATGATAAAAAATGGGCCCCAAGAATTACTTTAGTAGATTATCTATGATAAAAGTTTTTTTATGTTTGTATGGTACGCAAAAATCTGCAAAAATCCCATAATTCAGTGAGACATGAGACAATGAAATGGAACTTCATCTTGAGTTAATTATCTAAATAAGTAGTGATGTGTTACAGTTCAGATGTTGATGGGTTGCGTGGCATTGGACTGAATACATAGATGTGATATTGCTTAAACATTTAGTTGCAAAGTTCTATGTAATTTTCCATTGTATTGGTTAATATATGAGTTTACAGAAAAGATCCATGCATTATATTTGTGTATTCCGCATGTCTTTTATTAAATGTCAACGTTAGGTGTAATCTGATATGCATATGGAACACTCTTGAGCTATGCCAAGAAATTGTCCTACGGTTGTTGGTGTCGGCTGGAACTTGAAACCATGGTGCTTATGTTATGGAACATGTCAAAGTTGTCAAAATTTAGAAAAAGTGCATTTTTAAGTGGATCTAATTATATGCATCTATGTGCTCATGTTATATGTTTGAACTTCATTCTAATCTGCCTATTTTTGTTTAATGTTCAGAATACTATTCTTTAATTAAAATACAAAGGGTATTCTCATCTTCTTTATCTTTAACATCCAAAAAAATGTTTTTAAATAAAAAGTACATAAAAATGTTTTTCACTAAAAAAAATCCATAAAGATGTTCTCACCTTTAGAAAGAAAAAGATGTGATGTATAATTTATACCGCAAAAAACAATTGTTGTAGATAACAACTGTGCCACTTTCAGTGTCATTTTCCTTTCAACTTTCTTCAAGGATACTTCTGACACCATGAGATCCATCTTTATGGGATCTATAATTTAAGTAACATCTTTTCCCTTTCCTTCCCTTTTATGCTCTTGGTTTCTCTTCATTCAGGTTGGTAGTCAAGAGACACCCATAGTTGGTTCACAAAGTTCAGAGCTTGGAGCTTCTGAAAGTGATCCTATTAAGAGTGCCCAACCTCCTCCACAAAATGCGGCAACCATTTCTCTGTCTCAAGCTCATCGACATATGTCTTTATATTTTGCTCTTTGTGCAAAGGTCTGTATCAATCTATCTTATTCTTTTTATATGTAGAAAGATCCCAGTAAGATATCAATTGATATCACCCCATGAGGAAGGTCGAGCCTTTTAAGTGTCATTTTTTTACATTAAAATTTATATCCTGTTAATGGAACAAAACCTTCAAGGAAAACTTGCGCAAATGGCTAACAAAAAACAGTTTGCTGAAGATTTATGAAGTATTTTCTTCTTTACATTCTAAAGTTTTCTTCATATTGACAAGTCTGCAACAGAATCTCTGATGAAACAACATAGAAAGGAGCAACTATAGAAAATTTTGATCAATTAATAAAGTGTAGTAATATTATTGTAGTAATATGGCTATTTGTGTCTACCAAAATGTGAAGACATATTCAGCAAGTGTTTTTTTTTTGGCAGAAACCTGATCTGCTTCAGCTTGTATTTGACATATATGGGCGTGCACCAAAACCTGTCAAACAGGTAATTAACAAGCTGTCTAGTCTCTTTAATAAGCTTGAAAAACATCAAAAGGCCTGTCCATAACACTGCAATGATCTGTTATGCATTTTTTAGTGATTTGACTGGTATTCATGTTATGCAGGCTGTTAATCGACACATCCCTATACTTCTCAGGACCCTTGGATCATCATACTCTGAATTGTTGCGTATAATATCAGATCCCCCTCCAGGAAGTGAAAGTCTTTTAATGCTGGTATAACTAAAGGCTCTTGCTCTTATACCTGGGTTCCTTTCCTGCGTTGAAAAATTTGTTAACTAGTGATTCATTTTGAAGGTATTGCAAATCTTAACAGAGATGGTCCCTCCTGCTGATCTTGTAGCAACAGTCAAACATTTATATGAGACCAAAATAAAGGTCCTTCAGGTTTCTCATATTACCTGTCATTACTTAGTTTTCTGCTGTCTATTGTTCTTATCAATTGTCATTGATCTTTGTCTAGGATGCAGCTATTCTTATTCCAATGCTATCCTTGCTTTCCAAAGATGAGGTTCTCTTCTCTCCATTTTATAACTTGTGCTAGAATAATGTTTTTCACTTTTGATATACTCTTTCCAATAATTTTGCAAACTTCAGTATTTTATCCATTGTCCTTGTAACAACATTGGGTATTACTAGATAACACTGGCCTCCTTTCATTTTTACAAAACAATAAGCATAATTTTTATTTAAAAATGTTTTTTTTTGGAAAGGCATCTAAGAGAACATATTCTGAAATATGATGAATTCATTGCAGGTTATGAACTGCATAGCCATCATAGTTTCAAATTGAGTGCAGATGTAAATTCAAACTGACAAATGTCTAGTATGCCATGCATTGTTTCTTGGTATGTGTTCTTATGCATATTGTTTGTGAAAGATGACTCCTATATGCAAATTTCCTTGTCTGCCATCAGGTTTTACCCATCTTTCCTCAGTTGGTTGGTCTTCCCTTAGACAAGTTCCAGACAGCACTTGCTCGCATTCTACAGGTATTTCTGCATTTCTAAAAATGCTTTCAAGCAGCCAAGTAATGTGTATTCTGAACTGTAACAAACCTTAAATCTCTTTTCTTTTGCATCTGTTAGTCTTTCATTTTGGGGGTATCTATTGTGCTACTGCCCCATGCATTTCTCATTATGTCTATTCGAGGCACAACTGAATGTTACCTTATTACTTATAATATATGCATGTTGGACATCTAGAATGTATTTACTTAAGGGACAATTTTTTGCCATGTGTGTCAGCGTTCTTAATTATTTTTTTCCCTGGACCAATTAACCAGACTACATTGCCATGGTATGGTTGAATTATTATTTGGGCACTGTGTGATGAACAACTTTCAGTAGTTTGGTTCATACGACATTCCTTCCCTTATCATAGTTAGTGAATTTGTGGAAGTTTACAAACTGTGATGGTTTCTTGGTGGTCAGGTGTTGCATCATTGGAATGAACAACTTGGAATGAGTTTTGTGTTAGAAGAGATATCCTATTGCAGGGGAACTTTCAAAAAGACAATTTAGTGTAGGCTCCAAAGGCGGAAGCACAGAGTTGCAAGGGGAATTGCATGAGCTATAAGCATATTTTTAAATATGAACTCATGGTAGCTGCATATTAGATGGGGGGTTAAATGTATTTACAGTTTTGTGTGCAGGCACATAGTTATAAGGGGGACTGCATGACCCAATAGTGATATCAGATATAATGCAACCAGTAGCCCACCAGTTGAAAATTACAAGAAATGACACTCTAATTTTGAGAAAACCCAATTACAATCATGGCAATATCAACCTAATGTTTAAATAAAAAAATATAAGAACAAGAGAACGACAGGGCAATTCAAATGGATGCACCACAGAAAGTGATATGCGCTAGGTGCCAGCATTATGAAAGGGATAAACCTTGGGATCAGAGTAATTGATGGCAGAAAACCTCTTCTCACCAAAGAAACACATTCTTGCAGAACAGCCCCCTTCCCCTCTCTTGCGCATACACAATCTTTTTCCCCTTTGTGTGAAAGTGAGTGATAGTTTTATTCACAATTTAAACAGTCGACATGATTTTTGATTTGATTGTGATTTTCCGATTCATAAACTTATAATAATTTGCAGGTCAGACACTCAAGGTGATTCTTGAATCTTGCTGTTTGATTGTGATTCTGCAAGGGTTTTTTTTTTTTGTAAATATAATGGTTGGCTTTTGCCTTTCTATTAAACAAAGAGAAAGCCCAAACAGTGAATACACAACCACTGCCCCACAAAAAAAAAAAACATAGGGTACCGAAAGAAGAGATATCTACTTATGGCACCCGGGGGGGGGGGGGGGGGGGCGCTAACTCATAATGGAAAAACCAAAAATGATGCAAACATTCTTTGACCGCTTATATTGCATTATTCTATGTCATATACGATTCTAGTTACACATGCAAAACTCCAGAAATCATTTGAATAGTTTAGATGAGGAAATCTTGGGTTATTCGGACTGGGTTTGGGTGTTTGGGTTGGAGAGGGAGGGGAGGGGTGGTGGTGCTGTTGAAATGAATGGATTTTGGGTTCAAGAATCTACGATACGTAGTACATTGTTTTATAGATACTTTACATACATCTGCTCTAATGAGTGGATGTTATCCATGCTACTTGGATGTGTAAGGATATGAGAGTAAACTCAGCAGCTATTTGAGTTCTCAGCAGTGACTTATGATTGCATTCTAAAAGGTTTGGTAATGATCCGTATGGCAGGGTTCAGCACATACTGGTCCTGCTTTAACTCCCGCTGAAGTATTGGTGGCAATTCATGAAATTCATCCAGAGAAGGACGGCGTTGCACTTAAGAAGGCAAATTCTATATATTTTCCCATGTGCTTCCATTAGCTTTTATATATTTAAGACAAATCTATATTAACTGGATAGAGTGCCACTGTTTACAGGTAATGGATGCTTGCACAGCCTGTTTTGAGCAACGTACAGTTTTTACTCAGCATGTGCTGGAAAAGTCCTTGAACGTTCTGGTATGTAAGCTGATTGTTTTCTTTAATGAAAGCTTTACACGTGGGAATGATTTCAAGTATTAAAGATCTTTTCATTTTTTTCAGGTTGAGAAAATGCCTCTACCTTTACTCCTCATGAGAACTGTTATTCAGGCAATTGATGCTTTTCCTACTCTGGTATGTCCCCTTCTTTTAAGTGTGCAATTGGTTGGACATTATTAGCCTGACTGTTGGACTGAGTCCAAATATAGTGGGTATGCATTTAAAAAGCATGTTGGATTAATGTTCAGGGTTTTATGCAAGATCATGGTCCTAATAAATATATCTCTGCATCACCATTTATCATTCACTTTAACGAGCTCTTATTGGATTTTGTTTAGTTTATGTAGAACTTTGTTTGCTTCTTAATTGTAAATGACATGACTAAATAGCATAGCTTTAATGATTCTGAATCTGAATGATATCTCTTGTAGAGGAGTTAA
Source organism: Acorus calamus (assembly GCA_030737845.1). Classification (NCBI taxonomy): domain Eukaryota; kingdom Viridiplantae; phylum Streptophyta; class Magnoliopsida; order Acorales; family Acoraceae; genus Acorus; species Acorus calamus. The sequence goes on along the minus strand of CM060859.1, from coordinate 1,989,639 downwards.
TCTTCTTGGGGTGACTGGATCAAACTAATATTTACTAAATCAGTTGTTTAAACCAACATAAAAAATATATTTTTTGACTGATGCCTATATTTGTAGTTCATTTCTGGATGTAACATTTAAAAATATAGGATATGAAATTTTGTGGTTTCAAACTGCTAGTTTACTTTTAGCTTATAACTTAGGAACAATAAAAATCCGTTTTAGTGTTAATTTAGGGTTGAAATATCACTTTCGGAAGGTAGAAATGGTAACCATTGTCCACATTTTCCTTTATTTTCATTTTTTGGCATGTGTGTTTCTCAATAATACTTTATTTTCAGGTTGATTTTGTCATGGGGATATTATCTAGACTTGTCAGCAAGCAGGTAATGAATCTATTGATTTATGTGATTATAAATATAATTTCTTTCAAGTTAGTTTGCTGAATGTCTACCTTAGAATAAGTAATCTTGCTGAAAATATTTCTAGACAATGTGTTCTCTGTATAGTTAACTTACTTATGGACCCATTGTCCAATGCTTTTGCAATTGTCTGACAAAAGCTCAGCAGTGTGATTTGCCTGTGTTGAAATTGTGTGTGTGTGTGTGCATCAACCTCAAAGTCATCACAGAACTTAGTACACACTTGTTGAAACATATTATAGAAGATGGTCTTCTGCATTCTCCTTGTCTTCTATTTTCCTTTATATGTATATGGAATTCAGATTATATTATTAATTTCTCTGCAGATATGGAAGATGCCAAAGCTATGGGTGGGGTTCTTGAAGTGTGCATATCAAACACAACCACACTCATTTCCTGTGCTGCTACAGGTATTACTATATCTTTAATATGAAATGCCACTCCTGTAGTTCATTTTCATATGAATTTTTTCTTCTTGCAGTTACCGCCTCCACAGCTTGAAAGTGCTTTAAACAAACATCCTAGCCTCAGAGGTCCACTTGCTGCACATGCAAATCAAACCGTACGAACTTCATTGCCCAGGTATTATTTTAAATTCATTTGCTCCTACTATCCCCATTTGGAAACAAGAACCAGCAGTTCTAGGTTTTGAGCATCACCTCTGAAAAATTCTTGATATATGTACCTTGTAACAGTGCCAAACTTGTCTAGCATTAGTGCATAAACCATGTGGAAATACAAAGAAACCCTCATATGTGGCTAGAATCTCTATTCTCCGGACATTAAATTTTGGATCCAACAGTATTGAAAGGTCACCTGCTTCTCAGATGAATGAGAAGTGGGTTAGTATAAAGGAGGCAGTAGTATAATTACTCATTCATATGCTACCGTCATCAATACAAGGTCATGGATGATCAATACAAACTCTATCCAGCTTTCCATGTAGATATTCATCCCTTCAAATTGCCTTCATTGGCTCATGGTTGGCCAAGTGAACTCAGTAAAATCAGTATAAAATAGATGATCCGCACCAATGGAAATCTTTGCACAAGGATAACACGTCTCTCTCTTGATGGAATCATCATTTTTTTGTGCCAAACATTTTTTCCCCACCAATTAATGTCCATGTCTCTAAATGCAGGGCGACTCTGGAAGTCCTTGGTCTGGGTGACGAATCACAACAGTCATCGCGATCATACATACCAAGCACGAGTTCTTCCATTCATGGCACTGTCCTACCCCTATAGGAATTGTACCGAATCCCTGGGACAACATAGGAGCTTCTCATATGGTGCTGTATCAAAGGCCTAGCAATTGCGGGGACCCCTCAATGTGGTTCCAAAGGAAAATCATTGTATGACATGGTCAGCACAGATTGGCAGGCTTACCGAAACATCAGACTCTGGTTTATTCGGTGACTGCGGTGATGTTGAGACCATGCAGTTGTTTGTACAGCATCAGAGCCATTCCCAACTCCCCTTCCTTTTTCCTTCATTTTTTTCTCTATGATTTTTTGCACCCACATCACCTATTTACCTATATCAAATTGGAATAGGAGCAGAAGGATTTGTGTGGGATTCAGATTCAGGTTGATTTCATTGGGCTCTTTTTTTTTATGTCCAGGGCATGTAAAATTAAACAAAAAGTGTTTTGTGTTATGTAATTTGTAGAAATTTAGTCTTGAGGCCTTGAATTATACACCGATGTAAAGAGCTGGGGGAGAAGACAAAAATGTGTTCCTATGTGGAAAGTGTATGTTTAATGGATGACCAGAAGAAATGTTCCCAAGGAAAGTAATAACTCACATTAAAGTATTAGCTAAAGATTTGTTGGAGGTGGTGCTTTTACTGATTTTAAAAAATTATTCAAAAATCTGTAATCCTTTTATCATTTTGCCCAGTTGGTTTATTTTAGAATTTAATATATAGCATATGATCAGCCCAATTTTCATGAATAACTATATGACCTTCTAATAAGACTTTTAGCAATGTAGCAATCCAGTCTAAGCGGGTCTAAATGTTTAGTTCCAATGAATGCTCAGCAAACTTTTTCTGAAAAAAATCTGGAATAACTAAAATTTTTGGTGCTGATACATTCAGTGCTATATTATTCTAATTGAATATTCCTTAGTTAGGTGAATATATACTCTTGGATAAAATTTGTAAAAAAAATATGCATTTGATTCATTTAAGTATATCCATTTTTTGTCAAAACATGTATTTAATTAGACAAGCATATATATTGAATTTTTTTAAAATATATGGAATATGTAAAAGTAACTGCAAAAATAGTTAACTAGTGGCGTTTACCTTGACGCCATAGATAATTAAATATGCAAATTTTGATTCTGTTGAAATTCTTTAATGAATTAAATTAATTGGCTTACAAAATGGATTAAGACTTCTATTTTGAGCTTTCCCAAAAAATCTATTGAATTTCCAAACTTATTTCTGTTCCATTGTATGACTTTTTTTTTTTATTCAAGATAATAATCTTTCAAATCTTGAATCTAGGGAAGGAAATGGGCGAGTTGGAACGGGTTTAGTCAATCTCAATCTAAATTTACTAACAAAATTTTGTCCCAAACTTGTGGCTGGTTTGACTATTCCATCCCAAACATGTCCTGACATTCCGTGTCTCATCCCATCTATAAGATAATTTACTTGAGAATCCCAAATTTTCAAATATTTTAACTTCTTTTTAGCTTATAAACTAAATAATAATCTTTATTTGTTATGTTAAATAATATTACTTAGTACATGTTTATGTATTTTATCTATTGTAACAATAGTAATATATGAGATTGATTTTATTTATTATACTATAAAAAATTTGAAAGACGTGGGACAAATTTTCACTTGAATCCTAAACCCATCCCATATTTTCATCGGATCAGGACGGATCATGCTTGGGTTTTAAATTTAAAGAATCAAACCCGTCCCAATAGATTAGATCTGAATAAGTTTCTCATTTATCTCATCCCCTGCCATCCCTACTTAGGATCCAATTTCCCAATGCTACCGTTATGAAAAATGTTGTTTTGTGGATGATATCACCAATATTCTTCAAAGGAAGCAAAACACCAAATAAAATGCAGCAAGCAACCAATCAATTTGTGGCATGCCAACAATTAACCAAGGCTATGACATCCATTTTTTTAAAAATAAAGATTGTAAGATAAAAAAAAATGTTACAACAGGGTGGCATCGTTTCTTCAAAAAAATAAGAAAAATAAATAAAAAAAGAGGGTGGCATCAATCCACTGGCTATAAATTAGGGTGGTTTGGTTAAGCACAAAATCGATCCTGAGAATACAAACAATGAGTCTAGATCCTCTACGTGACAAACACAGTAAATCCCTGTGTGAATCAATAAATAATTCCACGTAAAGGACACAAACTGTTTTTAACAAAATCATCCTATCTTCAATTGAAATTTAAGTGAAAACCACTCATGCTCATCTTACACAGCATTGTGTCGTTTACCTGGTACACCTTCATTGACCCACACAAAGATTTCTCTATATCTTTGACACAGAGGATTTCAACACACAATCACAAGACATTGCTCAGCCTCTCCTGTTCTGTTTTGCTCCAAAGAAACACCATATAAAAAAAAATCAAATCTACAACCAGGATGAATTTGCTTTATGGACTCACCAGTGAAAAGAATTCTCCACATGTCAAAAGGGTATTTGAAAGTGTAAATCTCCACGAATTTCAGCTTTGGCGCTCAGGTGATTCCACTGCAGATGAATTGTGCAGGGCCATCACTTGCCATTATAGATTCCATGAGAGTCTAGTCTCCCTGTTGAACCTGTTGTAACATGTGGTAGATATATGTAAGAAATTGGTGTGGTTGCTTACAGGAGATAGAAAGATGAACTGGAGACTCGTGTATCTTTGAGGGATTCAGACCTGTCTCCATGAAGAAACTCCAACATGGTCATGTTTCTTACTTGATGGGAATGACAACATCAAGGTTCTTTTGCAGTTGCCATCCTTTGGGATATGGAAGTTTCCGAGTGTTCAAGTGTAGATGCCAATTCATGATTTTTGAGCAACCCGGAGGTATGCCCTCCATTTGACTCTCATCCGCAACGATTTGCTCGATAAATGTTGTCTCCTGAAACGAGTACACATCAAAAGGTAAAAAGACAGTACTCACCAGATTATGGGTAGTACACAAGTGTTGCACATGGGTTTTTTGAACAGAAATTTTGCACACATCATGAGCTGAGGGAAACCATTATAAAAAAAACTGAACAATAATATGCATGAGGTTAATAAGAAAAATGCAAAATAGTTTCATATGAAGTTTAGAAAGTTTTTTTTTTTAAGAAAGGTTGAGTATCTTTTATGACAGGCACCATCAATACATCATTAGTGCCTAGTGGTGAAATATTAACAATCATGGGTAGTGTGTTTTGCCAACAGATCATATAGAATTGAGAAATTGGGTAGGAGAACACTACCCAACTCTATTTATTGACTTGAACTACAATGATAAACAAGAATGCTACAATTCATCCCATTAGTGAAGTTATTACCATAAACACAGATTTTCACTGCTTACAGGAGTATATTGAAGAAACAAGTTTATGAAAACAAGGGAATAGAAATAGAAATCAGACAAGTGATTCAAGCATCTTCAGTCCTCATTTCCCTCGTTAGCTGTAGAACAAGAAATTGTTTTCACTTCCCAGATTTCTCACCAGTTTCATCAACCCTTTCCTCACAAGGCAATTAGCATACAAAAAGAAAAAAAGCACAATAATAAAACAAGAGAAACAGATGATCTCTTATAGAGTAATAGAGTATCATCAAGAGCTCCAAAGCCTATTAACAAAAGATCTCCAAATAAGAATGCAGGCAAACAAGGCGAATAAAGGGCCATAATTTCTATGATTCAGAATAAGGTAAATGAGCCTAGAATGATAGGACTGGTAAAATTAACTACGTGTGAAAAAAAAGCAAGCTCTCAAGTGTTACACATATGATGTGGCAAAGGACTGCAAACATAACAAACTCATTTCTGGACCAGTAAAAAATACTGATGTGCAATGACAGAATTTTGGGGGTCTCAAATTTCTGAATATATATATTCAAAAAGTGGATAGTTAGTTGATCTCCTGCCACAATTATTTTTATAATTGGAATCAAACAGAAATAAATACCATAACATCACATTAATCTGCACAAAAAATGTTCCCATTATATGGTTACATCAACAAACTCAGTGAATAAAAAAACCATAACCATAACAAACAAGATTTGATCCATCTATTTGTGGTCAACTTTATTACTCTATCAAGCAAGATTTCAGCATGATTTGACTGTGTTCCTCAGTCTATTACCAAATGCTCTAAATTGGTGTGGAGGTTTCTAAAGGGTCAGTTGATGAGAAAGAGTGGAGTTTGCTATCTTTCGGTCTACCAGTTGGTGGATAAGAAACCCACTCCATTATCTATTTACTATGCAGATGCACATCTGTAAATCAAGAGTATCACTAAGGACAGTTAGTCCCAACACGATCTCAAAATAGCTGTGTAGAATTTATTCTAATCAATCATCAAACACTTACACGGATTTCATATCGAAATGTTGGAGAACTGGATATTTCTATGTGATGAATCATGGCCAGTTTCTTTAGGAATTATGCAAATCATAGAACCAAACAGGAATAATTCCAGTCATGGTGGGTACAAATGACCGTGAATAGCACATAAAAGTGTTTTTGTCCCTAGCATTTTTCATAAGATTAAACTAAAATCGCAGAACAATAACAACACAATAATAAATAAAATAAAAAACAGTGGGAAACATCTACTTGGAACCCTTCTTTTATTGTGTCCAGTTGCCTTATTGGATTTGAGGTTGGCCTGTGCCATCTCTTAGGGTCCCAAAGAATGGTGCTATTGAATGCAAATCCTGACATATCAACATGAAATCTTCGAACTCTCTTGCTCTTTTCATTTGTGTGCCACCCAATTATTTGACTTCCATTACATATAGGGCCTTCAAGTATTGCTTTGTTTTTGCTCTCAGCTAGCATAGCAACTGGCCAAGTACCAAAGCGCCTGCATGCCACAATTGGATCATTTCATTGAAAATGAAAGGATGAAGGAACAAACTGAAAAAGTAAATAACTGGTCCTCTTATCCTCTATAGAGTGTGGTAAGAGGTTTGGCTGATCTTGGGATCATCCATGCTCAAATATCATGGTTTCTCCCTCTTTCTTTTTCTTTTTTTTTTAATAAAAAAAACCAGCACAAATATTAAATTCATATTGGAAACCACTAGTAAACACATCGTGTGATGTTTAACTAAAAAAAATAATAGTAACAAAGGCAGAATAACAAGAAAATGTTTCAACTCTCAGCATCCCTTTTTCTCCCGGTGCATATAGAACCTTATAATTTTTACTAATTCTGAACAGTCATACCCAGGTGCTGAACATATGACACAACTTCATTTAATTAGATAATCATTATGGTTGTATTAAATATATAGTAATCAATTAATGAACACACCATAAAGCAATAATATTTATTGTTCAATCCTCCTCTCTTGTTGGGTTATATCAATAAAAATTAGTTTTTCTTATCAAAAAATCACACACACACCACTTGCTTCCCCTATCAAAATGCCACTTCATTTTCTGATGAACACCAACTACTTCATTTGTTCCTAAATCACCAAATAAAATTGACAACCAACCAACCCAAAAAAAAAGTCATAAAAATTGAGCAATGAATATCAATACCTGATCTCTCTGATGCGCTCAAAGAGCTCGACCGAGTATATATTATCGTCATCCGCGAAGTAAACGATCCCATCCAATCTATGCCGCTCGATATGCTCGAGAGCGACATTCCTCTGGTGGACCCCCCGGTCTTTCACATTCGTCATGTTCTTCTTGCACACCAAGTGCCTGTACATCACCCCCGTCCCCCTAAGCATCTCCGCGGTCTCCGCCGACACCGCCTCCGCCTCAACCACGATCCAAAGCAGCGGCGGCCGCACCAGCTTCAGAGTCGCCGCCACCCTGTTCAGGTAGAACGCCTGGTGCGCCCTGTTGTATGTCGGGGTCACCACGATCACGAGCTTCCGCGGGACCATCGAATCGGAGCCGCCGCCGATCTCGGCGGTCTTTCGAACGGTCAAGATCGCGCGGCCGAGATCCTCCGTCGCCCGAGGCAGATCGGCGTCGAAGCCCTCCCTTCCGAGGCTGACGAAGGGGGAGACGCCGAGGAAGAACCCTAAGAGGAAGAAGAGGAGGAACCGGAGCAGCGACTGCTTCCATGGAGGGATCCTCCGGGGGTGTCGGTGGAGGAAGAAAGCCCCGGCGAGAAGCCGCCGGAGGTCGCCGGAGGAGTGCTTCTGCGACGGAGGAGGCGGGTTGGAGAGAGGACTCGCTCCGACGACGCCGTTGACGTGCGTCCGATCGTGATTCGACGGCGACAGCGTCCGCCGGATCGAAGCCATGTGAAATCGGATTCGGTCAAAACCCTAAAAAAATAAAAACGAAACCCTACATTTGTTTGGTTACGAAACCAAAGTTTTTGTGAGAATTCGATCGGCGATGAATTGGATCGGAGAACGATTAATCGGCACCGGCAAATCGAGCGCCGACTTTTATTTTTTGAAGAACGCGTGGAACTAAAAAAAAAGCGGCCATGATTTCAGGGGAAGAGAAAAACAGTGGGAGTGGAGCTGTGGTTTTACGAAACTACCCCTAGTTTCTGATTTTATTTACGAATGTGTCTGAAAACGTGTGATTGGATGATGAGCCGACTGTGTCCGTCCAATCATTGGACCCCGTCAAATATGGGGGAGGGAAAAAGTGGGGTGGGAATATCAGCCGTGAAGACCAATCGCGGACGCTTGATTCAGTGAGAATTGGTTGATCGGACGGTCGTAATTGGTGGGCTATGGTTAGTTGGATTCGGTGGAAGATGGAAATCAAAGTAATGTAGTCAACGTACTATCGCCGTAAATGGTGGGTGACTTATTAAAGCATATAACTACCAAATTATCACTACAGACAAGTAAATGCTTGCTTGACTTTTTAAACAATGAGGTACATGACATTAACATTTAACTAAAAAATATTCAATGGTAAGTTGTTATATTTTTAAAATTCGTTGGATCTGATATTTTCTAATATTTGCAAATACGATAAAAAAAGATTTCAATTTTAATTTGGTATCGTTCTAATATTCGTGAATATGTATTTTTGGTGAAACATGATGTTAACAATATTTAAATAAAAAAAATTCAATTGTAAGATGTTATTGTTCTAATATTAGTTGGGTGTAATATTTTCATTTGTGTGATATAAGCATTTCATTTGAGGATTTAAGATCAGATGAACCTTATTCAACCATCCGATTTTATTAAGATCATCATTTATTAAATAGAGCGAATATATATTTGTTTATAATTTTTATTGTTGGACGCTGAAGCACTTAGTCATATTATTCTTAAAATATTAATTCATATACTATACACGTGATATATATATATATATATATATATGGTCGCGATTACGTGCGGTGTGTGGTCGGTACGGTTTACGACGTGGACCGTTCGATCGCGGGTCCATCGCATCCAACGGTCGATGTGAATCGCACCCGACCGTCCGATGCGATGGACCCGTGATCGACGGCCCGTGATCGCGCACCGCACCGACCGTAAACCGCATATAATCGGCTCCCATATATATATATATATATATATATATATATAGAGGACCGATTACCTGCGGCGAACGGCAGGTGCGGGTGCGGCGTCGATCACGGGTCCATCGCATCGGACGGTCGGGTGCGATTCACGTCGACCGTTGGATGCGATGGAGCCGCGATCGAACGGCCCACGTCGCCGCCGCACCCGCCGCACGCCGCCGCCGCACGTAATCGCTCCCGTGTATATATATATATATATATATATATATATATATATATATATATATATATATATATATATATATATATAGAGGAATGATACGGTGCGCGATGCGGGAACGTGCCCGAACGACCACAGGCCGTCGATCACGGGTCCATCGCGGGTCCATCGCATCGGACGGTCGGGTGCGATTCACATCGACCGTTAGATGCGATGGACCCGCGATCGTACGAACGACGTCGTTCCCGCACCGTGCGGGACGCCGCACGATATCACTCGACTATATATATATATATATATATATATATATATATATATATATATATATATATATATATATATATATATATATAGTCGCGATTACGTGCGGTTTGCGGTCGGTGCGGTGCGCGATCATGGGCCGTCGATCACGGGTCCATCGCATCGAACGGTCGGGTGCGATTCACGTCAACCGTTGGATGCGATGGACCCGCGATCGGACGGCCCACGTCGCAAACCGCACCGACCGCAAACCGCACCTAATCGGTTCAATATATATATATATATATATATATATATATATATATATATATATATATAGTTATAGTCGAGTGATAGCGTGCGGTCGTCCGCACGGTGCGGATTCGACTACGGACCGTCGATCACGGGTCCATCGCATCCGACGGTCGAAGTGAATCGCACCCGACCGTCCGATGCGATGGACCCCGTGATCGACGGCCCGTAATCGAATCCGCATCGACCGTAATCCGCACGTAATCACGAGTCTATATATATATATATATATATATATATATATATATATATATATATATATATATATATATATATATATATATATATATATATATATATATACACGACCGCGATGAGGTGCGGCGGCCGCACCGTGCGGCAGCCGTCTGATCGCGGGTCCATCACATCCAACGGTCGACGTGAATCGCACCCGACCGTCCGATGCGATGGACCCGTGATCGACGGCCCGTGGTCGACGCCGCACGGTGCGGCCGCCGCACCTAATCGGTGCTCTATATATATATATATATATATATATATATATACGACCGCGATGAGGTGCGGCGGCCGCACCGTGCGGCAGCCGTCTGATCGCGGGTCCATCACATCCAACGGTCGACGTGAATCGCACCCGACCGTCCGATGCGATGGACCCGTGATCGACGGCCCGTGGTCGACGCCGCACGGTGCGGCCGCCGCACCTAATCGGTGCTCTCTCTCTATATATATATATATATATATATATATACACGCGAGTGATAGCGTGCGGGTCGTGCGGATCCGACGTGAGTCGTCCGATCGCGGGTCGATCGCATCCAACGGTCGAGATGAATCGCCCCCGACCGTCTGATGCGATGGACCCGCGATGGACCCGTGATCGACGGCCCGTGGTCGATGCCGCACGACCGCACGACCCGCACCTAATCACTCCTCTATATATATATATATATATATATATATATATATATATATATATATATATATATATATATATATATATGGTCGTGATTACGTGCGGTGTGCGGTCGGTGCGGTTTACGACGTGGACCGTTCGATCGCGGGTCCATCGCATCCAACGGTCGACGTGAATCGCACCCGACCGTCCGATGCGATGGACCCGTGATCGACGGCCCGTGATCGCGCACCGCACCGACCGCACACCGCACCGTAATCGGATCCCTATATATATATATATATATATATATATATATATATATATATATATATATATATATATATATATATATATAGGGAGCCGATTAGGTGCGGTTTACGGTCGGTGCGGTGCGCGATCACGGGCCGTCGATCACGGGTCGTCATCGCATCGGACGGTCGGGTGCGATCGCATCACGGTCGAGATGTCGCCCCCGACCGTTGGATGCGATGGACCCGCGATGGACCCGTGATCGACGGCCCACGTGGTCGTAAATGCCGCACGGCCGCCGACCGCATACCGCACGTAATCGCGACCATATATATATATATATATATATATATATATATATATATATATATATATATATATATATATATATATATAGGGAACCGATTAGGTGTGGCGAACGGCAGGTGCGGCAGTGATTACGGGCTGTCGATCACGGGTCCATCGCATCGGACGGTCGGGTGCGATTCACATCGACCGTCGGATGCGATGGACCCGTGATCGGACGGCCCACGTCGCGGCCACACCCGCCGTTCGCCGCACCTAATCGTTTCACTGTGCGGGAAGCGATTCGGTGCGGGAATGCGGTCGTGCGAGAAGCGATCACGGGCCGTCGATCACGGGTCCATCGTATCAGACAGTCGGGGGCGATTCATCTCGACCGTTAGATGCGATGGACCCGCGATCGAACGGTCGACGTCGTTTCCCGCACGGCCGCATTCCCGCACTGA
>CM060859.1:1793123-1967926 GCA_030737845.1 Acorus calamus | reverse complement strand
ACTTAATCAAAAGTAATCTGCTTTCATAATGCAATAAATAACAATATTGAAATTAAGGCCAAAACCCATACTGGAAAAAAATACCCTAAAGAATTCAATATGGAGCTTGACAGAAACTAAAACAAATCAAAACCCTCCCAACTTTTACATGTTCAACCCAAATGAAATCCCAATCCAATGAATCTATAATAAAATTCTGCTACCCACGAGAGAAATTAGGCTTATTAAGTATTCAAATTAGACCAGGATTCAAAAAAGGTGAAACTTTGATTTCAAATTAAAAATAATTCACAGACCAAGCATAAAACCTAAAAATTTGGGACCTCTCTCATCGACATTTCAAGAATCACAACATAAATTCTCCACCCCGTGCATGAATAGAAAAAGAACAAAGAAGAAAAAAACTCCATGAAGAGGTGAAGAGAAGGCTCACTCGGCGAGGTATCTGCGGACGATGACGTCGGGGGAGGAGTGGAGGTCGGCGAGGTAGGGGAAGAGCTCGGAGGCGGAGGAAGGATCAACTGACAACAGGATCTCCCCCGCCTGTTGGAGGGAGGAGATCCTCACCGCCGGATCGCCATGGCCCCTCGCCGCCGCCAGCAGCGAGAGCGCCCGCTCCCGAGAGGCACCGGACATGGCCTCACAGTGTGTGATTCTCGTTTGGATCTCTTTTAGGGTTGGTTTTTTTGGTATTTTTAGGGTTTCCGACGGAGTTTTGGTTCGCGAGAGGGTCTCTCGCGGCCTTTATATTGGGATTGACGGAAGGGAAGGGACGGTTTAGGGCGGACCAAAGGGGGGAAGGAGACGGGATTTGAAGGGGATGCGGGCTTGGAACTTGGGAGTTAGGGAAAATTACAAGATTGTCCTCTCAATTTTATTTCAGGTCAATAAATATTAGGGAAAAATTCAAATAAACTCATGTAAACTATCTGAAATCCATATAACCCCCTGTCGTTTTTAAAGTCTATATAACCCTCTCAAAATTCATATGTAAATCTAAATAATCACATGAGTTGATCCACCTTGCATGGCTGCCGCTACCCAGAATGTGGCCTTTTACTGAGGCCGTGGAGTTGGATGTGAGCGGTTGCTGCAACTTTTATTGATACAGATATAACATTGACTGAAAATATGGTATACTAAAAAAATTCTTGTAATTTGTTTAAAATGTAAAAAATCATCTGTAAATGATGATTTTATCCTTCCGAATAGATTATATAAAACCTTATACATATAAATAAAATCATCATTTACATAAGATTTTATGCATTTTTAACACATTATAAAGGTTTTTTGTATATTGTGTTTTAAACAAAGGTTAATCAAAGAAAATATTCGCATAATATTCTCTTTCAATGAAAATTTAAATCATTGTCTGTTTGGATTTATATAGGCATTTTTATAGGGTTTTATGGATTTCGGACAGTTTATAGGGGGTTATATGAATTTTTCCCTGATTTGTAGGGATTTTGCATATATACCCCTCGAATAATTTTATATTCATCAAAATAATCTCTTTCAAAAAAAAACTTTGAAGAATGTAAAAATTGCTACTGCGGTTTCATTTTTGAATGATGTAATACAATTTTAATGGAGATGAGAGAAAAGGAGAGGAAGAAACCAAAAAAACAAAGTATAATCAGAAAGCTAGGTTTTACATTAATTAAAACTTTCTAGGGGTATTATTGGGAGTGATATTCAACCGGTGGTATATTGATAGTATCGGGTTTTTTAAGGGTATATGTAAAAAATTAGATCAATAAATTATATCTTTTAAATTATTTTTTAGTCTCTCTTTGGATTACAACTCACAAGTCCCCTGCTCCCAATCTTTTATAAAATGCATCACCATCTCCCAAATGTTTTCCTCATAGAATGCACCAGCAATATAACATCCCAAAGTTACGCACAACATGCTATTTATTTATATTTTATTGGATTTATAGTTTAAAAATACACATTTTTATGTAAACAACTCATATATATTACTTTTTTTACGATGATTTGATTCAGTCAAACTATAGTAACAAAAAATGATTTTTTTTTCCAAAATATTTTTTGATAAATAAAAACATTAACACTGTGCAAAATGATTAACACACTGTAAAAGTTCACAACGACTCTGTTTGGAAATAATTTTGAGAGAGTTTTTTCTCAAAAAAATTGGATTTAAAACTGAGTTTTCAGAAAGTTGTCTTTTCACATACTATGAAAAAGGTAGATTTTGAACACTTAGGGTGTGTTTGTGCACAAAGTTGAAAGGAAAATGAAAGAAAGTGAGGGAATTTGGGTCAAAGAGAAAGTGGTGGAAAGTAAAATTTTTTCCCTTTGACCAACTTTCAAGGTGTTTGTGCATGTGGTGGAAAAATTTTCTATCACTTTCTCTCATTTTCTCACCTATGGGGAAAGGAAAAGTTTTTCCCACTTTTTCTAATAAGACAAAACAGGAGAGGGAAAGTGATGGAATTTTTTTCTTTTCCTTGTTTGGCACAAATGCTAGCTTTTTGAGTGGTCAAAGGGGAAATCTTTACTTTCCCTCACTTTCTTTCACTTTCCATCATGCACAAACATACCCTTATTTGCAAAATCGATGACTTTGTTTGAAAACGGGTTTAAGAGTTAACTTTTCCTCAAACCTGTTTCCAAATTCCAAATGGACCTGAATAATAATGATGTCACGAGGTAGGGTTATTTCGAGGGACTATTGCGTATTATTTTATTTATACAGCGGTCGTCTTATAATTTATCAAACGATGGACTTTTATGCAATTTTATTTGTAATAACGCTTGCAACCATCGACGGTGAAATTAGGGTTTCAGAGAGGAGGACTGATCGATCGAGATTCCCACTCTCTCTCTCAAAATTGGGTATTTTGAGAGATGGAGAGCTGGGACCCGAACACGAAGAGCGCGCTGACGCAGATCCCGCTCCTGACGACGAGGGCGGGGCCACGAGACGGGGCGGCGTGGACGCAGAGGCTGAAGGAGGAGTACAGGGCGCTGATCGCGTACACGGCGATGAACAAGTCGAACGACAACGACTGGTTCAGGATCTCGGCGTCGGACGCAGCGGGGACGCGGTGGACCGGGAAGTGCTGGTACGTCCACAACCTCAGGAGGTATGAGTTCGACCTCCAGTTCGACATCCCCGTCACCTACCCCTCCACGGCGCCGGAGATCGAGCTCCCCCAGCTCGACGGCAAGACCCACAAAGTTCGATTTTTTTATATATTCTGTTGGCTTTTAATTTGTAAAAGTTGGATTTTTTATTGGTTGATTATTGAATGATATAAAAATTTGATATTTTATGGTTGTGTAGATGTATAGAGGGGGGAAGATCTGCTTGACTGTTCATTTCAAGCCTCTCTGGGCGAAGAATTGGTAATTACTCTTTGATCTCTTGAATTTTTTTTTTTTTTGGGGTTTGTTTTTATTCTTGTTTTGATTGTTACTTGTTAGGTGTGGTTTTGACGTGAGATCTTTAAGAAAAACAAATCAAACAGAAAAGCAAAAAAAAAATTGTTTGATAGGTTGAGGAAATGTGGATAATTGTTTTGGTGGGGATATGGTGATCATCTGCATTATAGAATTATAATTATTGATTATGATGATGATCTTCTCTTGAATTGTTTGAGTGACTTTTTTCGAACTTATTTGTGACCCATCCTGTTCTTTTTGGCAGTCCTAGGTTTGGAATTGCGCATGCTCTTTGCTTGGGTCTTGCCCCATGGCTGGCCGCGGAAGTCCCAGTTCTGGTGGACTCCGGCATGGTGAAGCATAAAGATGACACTTCCTCTTCTTCTGAGTCATAGTATGTCATTTTTCTTTTGATGGGGGTGTCAATAATAGTCTTACAATGGGGTGTATGGTTGGCATGACCAGTTAGAATAAGTGTTTATCTGAATTCAACCAAACTATGATTCTCTGGCAATACAAATGTGGTTGGGCACTTTCTATTATCAAAATATATCGTTGCTTCTCTTTGATAAATTGTTAAAACAACTTCTTCTTCTTTTTAACTTTTGAAAAGAAATCAGTGTATTCTGATTGTTTTATAGAATTATAGGATGTATAGATGTTCACGCCATCTTTGACATAACCGCAAGCACTCTCATTTTTGATGAAGGTATAACCATCATTTTCAATTTCTAATTTATGAGGAATGCTCTTTTTCTTGGAAAGGAAATGGTAGGCACCCTACCACCATATTATTAAATCTGGTTTTAGATGCCTTGACACAGCAAAGGAAAAGGCAAAACAAGGGAAACAATAGAAGAGGCATCAACTGTCCCCACACCCTGAATAGCCTGACACTACTCTTTGATTACAAATTACCCACCAACAGAACACAACACAACACAACTCGCCCCAACACAGAAACGACCCCACTCCTTGATGAAACATTTGACCGACTCTCAAATGTTTTCAATGTGACCCCTTTAAGAATACTTTAGTTTCTCGATAATAAAATCCCCAAACCATGGGAAGAATGAATGATTGTGAAATCTTCGCTTTGACACTTCTATCCCCTCAGGCCCTCACTTCCTGAGTTTTTTTTTCCAGCTTCCCACATCTGGTGGAAGGAGGCAAAGTTGACTCTGATCCTCGTAGCAGTCCCGATGAGCATGCTTCGCAACCGAGCATGGGAAGAATAGATGCCCAGTTATCTCTTCATCGATGTTGCTCAACACGCATAATGTAGGTTCATTAGGCACCCATTTCACTCTTTTGGCCTTTTTCAGCAGTTTTGCTCTGATACATCAACCAGCTGAGGAAGACTTGGATTTGAGAGCACCTTAATGCCCCAAATTTCCTTTGATTTTTGCAGCTGTCACCATAAGCCTTGGTGATGCAGCGTGCAACCACGCTCTTCTACGGATCCGTTCAAAAGAACGAAATCGGTAGGCTCCAACGTCGCGCTGTTGATTCTTCAAAAGAATGTCAGGGGGTTGGGCTTCAATAATCTACTACTTCGGATGAAATACTAGAGAATTGGGAGGTCTTTGCAATTGTTAGTACTCCTAACAAAATACAAGAGATAAATAAACCAAATTTCAAATATCAATAATCTAAATAATCAAATGGGTTCACAAGTTTATTTATAGAAGAGAATCCCAACAAACTAGGATCTCAACTAATTGTCTAAATCTAACAAACAAATCTAATATCTTTATCTAATCCTAACTAAAATTCAAATTTGAATTCAAATAATAATTTGAAATTCAAATCTAAATATAGTAAATCCTAACAAATAAATAAAATCCTAACAACCTCAAAACAACCCAAAAATAGTAAAAGTAACTTTGAACCGTCGATTTGACCCCCAAGACGATCTCAGAACGCTCCGAAAAATGGCGTAGTAGCATAGCTACTACTCCTGTAGGGCTCGTCGATACAAACACGTGGACATATTATAATAGTGATTCTGATCTACGGTTCAAAAGTTATGGCTGTTTGAAGTCACGGTGCTCCCGATTCATCAAGATGTCTTTTCTTCTTGTGTTCCATTTGATCTCGGTCGTCCATATATTGTACGGCTATGATGTCTGCATCATCCTCCCCAGGTTGGAGAGAATTCGCCCTCGAATTCAGATCCTCGTCGGAACTTTCACCATGAACTTCAGATATGGATTTCTTTCGAACAACGAATCTTTTAGGGTGCCGCATTACATCCATCCAATCGGACCAATACTCACGAATCCAACTTTCAAGCAATAACATTCTGAGAAGGGATGGTGGATCAGATGAAATGAAGGAGGGAAAGAATGGATCCACAAAATAAAGGTAGGGTGGATGAAATATTTTATGTGATAGCTTTTTCGATGGTGAAGCGGTATGGGTGAATTGAAAGGGGTCTAGCAAGAACGATTTGGATGAAGCTCCAGTTACGTAAAATACGTGGGTGTTGATTTTGGTGGTGAAAAGGCTATAGTGAGAGGCAGTAGATAAAGAAAGGATGTGATCATTGTTACCAAATATTTGAGGGGGGCTCTTAGACTCAATCTCCTCCATCTCTTCATCAAAGATAGGTGGAAGGTCTTTTTCCTCGATCTCTGCATAAAAGATATGGGGAAGTCTCGCATCTTCAATCTCCTCATCAAAAATAGGTGGGAAGTTCTCATCTTCAACCCCTTCGTCTTCATCGAAGATAGGTTCTACCTCTTTAATCTCTTCATCTTCATCTTCATCGAAGATAGGTTTTGTTTTTTCAATTTCATCGTATTCATCTTCATCGAAGATAGGTGGATGGATCGTCTCTTTGAACGAGTTATCAAAATCTCCTCCAATGGAATCATCCGCCTCAGATCGCGTGGTTGGAAATTGTGGAACCAGTGATCGTTGTTGTCGAGTTCGAGACCCTTCTCGGCGTTGCATCAACGCCATCATCTCCTCCATTTGACGCTTCATTGCCTCAAACCATTCATCTATGCGTCTATTAGTTGCTGCGTTAGTTGCTGCGATGGTTTGTTGTATCTCCTCTCGGTCGTAGGCGTCGCTAAGAGGACGTCTTCTCGGCGGCATGTTTTTTTTTTTTTTTTTTTTTTTTTTTAGAACGATGCGCCGAAGATCGACGCAGGCTCTGATACCAGCTGATGCAGCGTGCAACCACGCTCTTCTACGGATCCGTTCAAAAGAACGAAATCGGTAGGCTCCAACGTCGCGCTGTTGATTCTTCAAAAGAATGTCAGGGGGTTGGGCTTCAATAATCTACTACTTCGGATGAAATACTAGAGAATTGGGAGGTCTTTGCAATTGTTAGTGCTCCTAACAAAATACAAGAGATAAATAAACCAAATTTCAAATATCAATAATCTAAATAATCAAATGGGTTCACAAGTTTATTTATAGAAGAGAATCCCAACAAACTAGGATCTCAACTAATTGTCTAAATCGAACAAACAAATCTAATATCTTTATCTAATCCTAACTAAAATTCAAATTTGAATTCAAATAATAATTTGAAATTCAAATCTAAATATAGTAAATCCTAACAAATAAATAAAATCCTAACAACCTCAAAACAACCCAAAAATAGTAAAAGTAACTTTGAACCGTCGATTTGACCCCAAGACGATCTCAGAACGCTCTGAAAAATGGCGTAGTAGCATAGCTACTACTCCTGTAGGGCTCGTCGATACAAACACGTGGACATATTATAATAGCGATTCTGATCTACGGTTCAAAAGTTATGGCTGTTTGAAGTCACGGTGCTCCCGATTCATCAAGATGTCTTTTCTTCTTGTGTTCCATTTGATCTCGGTCGTTCATATATTTTACGGCTATGATGTCTGCATCACTTGGCCTATCTTTCCTCCATTTATAACACATTTACACAGAAAATCCATCCTTTGGATTTGGCTCCCAAGTCACCTTATCCTGCACCGATTCAGACGGGAGATGAAGTAACCTGCAACCAAGAAGCACTAAATACAAAACTAATGTGTCTAAATGTGAAAAATGCAACCAAACAAAAATTGTTGCGATAATGGTATGTGTCACTCCAAACAAGGGTGAAGAGAATAAGGAATTTATTTGGACTTATTTAACATGGACAAGAACATAAAAAATGTGTACCCTCGTTTGTGGTGGAGAATTAACAGAGAATAGCGGTGAATACTAGATAATCATCCTTATTCATTGTTTGTTTTTCCAGATAAACCATGACAGCTATGTCTGGATAAACTAAGATAAGACATGATAACTATTTAAAGGAAATGCTGGAATTGTTTATCAGAGTTTATCTATGCTAATGGATAAAAATACATTTCTCCGTTATTTTAAAAATTTTATTTCATCTAATAGTCTCGCACACATTCCAAAAACTATTACATCTATCAAACCAGTCACACATTTTTCATACTTAGTCAAGAGTATAGTTGTCATTTAAAAAATCATAAACTATTATCATCTTTTATCCACCACTTATCATTACTTTATCCAATGTGAACCAAACAACAAAAATGTCACTTTTATATTTTCCAATAAGAATAGTAGAAAAGGCAACCAAACAAAAATTTGTTTATTCAGTATGGATTATTATCTATCCCGATATAGCTATCGGGGGCGAATATGTCTTGTCATGCCCCATGTGGGCCCGTAAGGATTGATACAACAGTACATAATATTGGCTCTGTAAGATCCCTGAAAACTTTATGATTCCTCTACCAAGGTCAGGATATGTAACACCTGTGTGGCATTTCTTCATCATTGTATGGCTGGAGACCATGAGGTCCTGGGCGTTCTACGACCACTTTATTATCAACATGTTTTGAGGTTCAGAAGGCAGTGAGGCTTTGCAGATTAGATTTTGAACCAGAGTTGGATGTTCTCTCCCGATTCAATTATGAGCCACCAATCAAAAGTGCGGAGACACTAATTTTCCAAGATAGCAGTAGTCTTTCTTCACCAAAATATGCATCTGAACCAATAAAATGCATTTATTTAAAGAATCCATTATAAATAATAATAATAATAAAAACAATAAAGTAAAAAAACTGCAATGAAAAAAATACTCTTGTCAAACGCTCACCGAATCTAAGGATGTGTTTAGTAACTTTTGCGAACAATTGTGCAACCAAACAATTTTATTATAACAACCAACTTCATGCAGACGAATAGGGTTCAAGATAAATAGGGTTCAGGAGCTGCAATTTAAAAAAACTAAGGAGGGTTAATTTCTACAGAATCAGTTTTGTAATCGCACAACCAAACACACCCTATGTAAAACTGGCATCATGCATGCTTTGCATTTGTGGGTTTCCATGCACACAAATGAAAATAAATCAAAGCACTATCTCTGTTACATTGTCCTTTATTGCCTTTGATATTCATCCCCATCCAGGTAAAATGAACTTCAATGGCATTGGAAAAAGAGACACAAAATGAATGCTAGTGGATTCAATTAAAACTCGGTTTGTATTACAGAAAAACAATGGAGAAATTTGAGAGCAAATGTGCAAAAGAACCAAAGCCAAGTAAAACATTTTTCATTCATATAAATAAATAAAGTAAAATTGCTAACAGAGATGTTTACATATCATGTATAAAGCACGACATAGTACAACAAAGCCTTTCATTTTTGCACTAAAATCATCTCATCTTCCCCTCCCAGATGCACCTCCTTCACCCATCACTCATTGCTCCCATCAGTTACATTCAGAAGTTCGGGCCAGCTGCAAGAATCTCCTCGGTGAGTTTGTTGTCCTTGCCGATCTTATAACTCGCAAACACTTCAAAGTTCTTCTTGAACAGACCAGCTAACTTCAACAGAGTCTCCTTGTGAGAAGCCTTGTCTGACCACTGCAATAACCAAACTTCATGTTATAAGATTGAAGAAAATCATCATGAACGTGTATTCACACCAAATTATCCAAAATCCTTGATTACAGTGTTGGCAGGATCAAGAATCTCTGATGGGACGCCTTCGATGGCGGTTGGGATCTCGAGCCCGAACACCTCAGTGGTGGTGTAGTTGGCATTCAAAAGGCTGCCTGAGTGTATGGCGTCAATGATTTTGCGAGTGTAAGGCAACTTAATACGGTTGCCAACACCATAGCTGCAAAAAAATATGAATGGATTAGACTGAGCTCTAACTGGTAAAAGATTTCAGTATCCATCAGTTCTCATCAGTCCCTCATTGTCACTTCACATGTTCAATTTGTGAGTTCTGTCAATCCCTCACCAGAGACGGATCAGCACTGATGGTATCTCATTGAATCCCATTTTAAAAATCGTGTGTTTATATAGTACCTTCCACCAGACCACCCCGTGTTGACGAGCCACCCCGTGGCGCCGTGTTTCTTCATCTTCTCGGCCAGCATGGCCGCATATTTGGTTGGGTGCAACATAATGAATGCCGCCCCAAAGCATGCTGAGAAAGTTGCCTGTGGCTCCTTAATACCATCCTCTGTACCGGCAACCTATATTCCAAAAATTAAAAATAATGAGGGCGCTAAACCACCAGGAATTAAATGGAATGATGTGTATCCATGAAACATACCAGAGCAGTGTAACCACTGATGAAGTGGTACATAGTCTGAGCCAGGTTCAGCTTGCTCACGGGAGGAAGAACACCGAATGCATCACAAGCAAGGAGGATGACATTCTTTGGGTGAGGACCAACACATGGTATCTTTGCATTGGGTATGTATTCAATGGGGTAAGCAGCACGAGTGTTTTCTGTTATAGAACAAATTCACAATATAAGTTTATCTGTGAACACTACACCTTGGGTATAAGAACAGGACACAATTGAAGATTCAGGGCTACCTGTGACAGAATTATCTGTGTAGTCCACCTCTCGAGTGTGTTCATCGAACACCACATTTTCCAACACTACAAACCACACCCATGCATTAGCTTGCTTTAAATAACTAACAAAATCCCACGTTGTTGGTGTGAAGAGATTTACCAGTTCCAAACTTGATGGCATTCCAGATATCAGGCTCTTTCACTCTTGAAAGATCGATACACTTGGCGTAACAACCCCCTTCGATATTTGAAACGCCATTCTCACTCCAACAATGCTCATCATCTCCAATCAATAGCCTATTATGATCAGTAGACAGAGTTGTCTTCCCAGTACCTGAAACACATATCGAAAGGGAACCAATCAATAACCACGGAAACCAAGTCAAAATCCAAGTTGTGTCTCATAGAGAAACAATCACAGCCGATTATATATATACAGAGGGGAGCGTGTATCCGACATCGGGTGGCCGTACCACATGGCGATCGATCTGATGCCTTACCTGACAAACCAAAGAAAAGAGCGACGTCCCCATCCTTCCCCATATTGCAGCCAGAGTGCAAGGAGAGGATCTGTCGCTTAGGCATGAGATAGTGCATCACGCTGAACAGACCCTTCTTCATCTCCCCAGCGTATTGTGTGCCAAGAATGACCATTTCCCTCCTAGAGAGGTTAAGGTCTATGCTAGTCGACGATGTCATGTAGTGAGTGTATCGATTACATGGGAACATCCCTGCATTGTATATTGTGAAGTCCGGAGTACCAAAATCCTCCAGCTCTTCAGGCGTGGGTCGGATACACCTGCCACCCACCAGATTATCGTACGTACACACTGACTCATTTTTTATACCATTATCAACAAAGAGGCCTTTTTTATGAAGCTTCAACGAATGTCTCCATCACTGGATAAAATCTTTACTAGGGGTGGCATATGAGTAATACTAGGACACAACATAATGAGAGGATTATCGTTCAAGGAATT
The DNA here is from genome assembly GCA_030737845.1 of Acorus calamus. Lineage (NCBI taxonomy): Eukaryota > Viridiplantae > Streptophyta > Magnoliopsida > Acorales > Acoraceae > Acorus > Acorus calamus. The sequence goes on along the minus strand of CM060859.1, from coordinate 1,956,695 downwards.
GACTTATCTGTTTGGTGTGTTTAGCCATTGGAGATAGAGATATAGGAGAAACTTCTGAGAAATATTTTCTGTTATTTTCACTTACATGTTGTGCATGAAAAGGGAGTGGTAGGCCCTCGCAGAGACGATCCGAACCTTGATGCGATGCTCTGGGTCCCAGTTCAGAAATTGATCGTTCACAAAAACCTGTGACCAAATGTGTAAAAATTTGGGATTGAAATAGTATAAGAGGAAGGGAAACATGAAACTATAAAAAGATTTCATCAACGATAACCAAACACCTAATGGTCACAAAGTTAGTATAATTTTTACACCTAACTTGTGGTGGATTGGCATAAATTCCATGTTATTCTTTAAATATTTCAGGAGATTATGATAGGTGCACATAAATTCCATGTTGATCTTCGTACTTAATGCATTGTTAGGGTTTGGCTAATCAGCTCAAACCTGCCACTGATTGCAAGTTTGCAACCATTTTAACTTGGGGAGCAAGATTCGTTTGATGGCTGTTCAAATATCTGACATACAGAGATGATTCAAATATACACACATCTATGCATAGTAACCTACTATGACAATGATATATCAGATGATTCCAGAATGAGACATCATAAAAAAGAGATAATCATTGTTGGATATTAACTGCTCGTTTCTTTGGTTTGATATGTACATCTTTCTACAAGGAAAATGCACAGAGTATATGCCATGAGTTTGTTTCTTCTATTACAGTGTTGATGATCTAATTATGAACCTACAAATGCATTATGGTAGGGTGTACTAGCATCAACGTGGTCCTCCTCTTTGTAACATCACCTCTCATAAACTGGCATAATCAAAATGGATGAACCATCCAATTAAAATGAGAAGTCTCAATCCTTTGGTTATTAGACCCAACTTCACCAAGTTGGTCTATCCCAACAAAGTGGTGGGCCCAACATCATGGTATGGTGGATGGAACTCACCAATTGGATTGTCCTATTATTGATCCTGATGGATCCTGGAGCTGAAGATAAAACTTGAGCTCTGCTTAGCAGAGCCCACGGGGTCCTATGGAATATTCAGTTACATTGCACTGACAAAGAACCAACCTCAGATACCAGTTGTGGACACTAAAGCTAACCCTTAAAATAATGGAAGACAATCAATTTGAATAACATTAAGACATTGCATCCTTATAAAAAAGATAATACTTCAAAAATGGCTTTAAGAACTTTAAGAACCAAAGTATTGGGTGTCAGCCGTTTATTTCAAAAAAATAGTCTCATATTTTTTGGAAGGGCAGATTTATGCACAATCCTTATTTGCAGCCCTGGCAGTCTCGTATCCCCAACAAGGTATAGATGAAACATGTAAACTACTAATTGAATGAAATCATTCATGGACGGTTGATCTATGCCTTTCAAATGCATGTTTCTAGGTCTCAAATCACTTTCAAATGCATGTCTATATTCAACAAATAGAATATCCGCAACCAAGAGATCTTACACATCCAAAAAAGCGAAACAGTGTGCTTTTTTTAATCTATACACCCATATGACCATGACATAAGAGGGGAATAGGCCTCGAGCAAATTGAGCTAGCAAAACCCCCAATAACAATTTCAAGAGAAGTCGGAATAGCTTACATACTGTAAATTAAAATATCATTCCCTCAAATTCAAAAAAATGCTCACTTAAATTTTACTTTTAAGTAGTTAAGTTTATCATACAATCTTTTATATTACAAACTTCATAGTACAAAATCTTATAAAATCATTTCACCTACCTATTATTTATTTAATGTTATAATAACAACTTCTAATTCAATTTATAATACAAATTTTATTTAATTTTTTATTGTATGTTAAAAACACAACTTTATAGTATGAAATATTTTATTTTAAAAAATAAACTTTGCAACACGACAATATTTTAATTTATGTTGAAGAATAAAATTCAGAAAATTGAAGAGAAGAAACATTTAATAAAAAATATATAAAGAACCATCATGTGAAAATATGTGTGTGAGATCCATGATCACAATTAAAAAACAGACATGATGGATGGTTTTGTCTAAAGAGTGTGAAACACAAATTTAAATCATATAAATCGGTAGATTCTTCATGTAAAAAAAAATCTTTGTGCAAATTATCCATAATATATTCTCTACTAAAATAAGATGAACCAAACAAAAAAAAAAGTGATTTTTAACACTTTCCAACAACAAAAACAAAAAAAAAAGCACTTTACAATCAATCCATTTTCCATATAAATAGTCAAAGAGTTAATTTATTTATACAAAAGAATCTGTGATGTTTCCCAACTTTCCCTGCACCACACGTGAGGCACCTTTAGTATTATTTTAAAGACCATTTTTACCAGTCATCTTATATTATGGTTTAATTTGTCAAAATCTATTCATTCCAATAATTTATACAAACATTTTTTTGTCATAAACTATCTAAAAATGTCCCAATACATTGGGATCCAATATTGAATTCCATAAATACCAACTTTCAATACAGATACATCAACGAAAACACGATTGCTAAAAATAAAAATAAAAAAAGTTCTCACCTTGTCGAGAGAATTCAAGTAATCGACGGCCCTCTCTCTGTTCACCAAGAACGTCTGCTCGTCCATCTCTATATTAGGCGACCCCCTAAAAAAACAAAAACCACCATCACCATCAATACCATGAACATAACGTTATCCAAGTCAACCTGTTTGGGTGTCGATGTACTACTTACTTCCCCCACCAAAGCTCGTCCTCCGTCGTCTCATCCCTGACGACCCTCTTGTCCCTCGGCGACCGTCCCGTCTTCGCCCCCGAAAGCGTCGCCAATGCCCCGCTCGACGTGATGAACGACCCATGCTCGTACTTGATCGCCTGCTCGTACAACTCTGCAATCCCCAAAAAAAAACCCTAATTCATGATCGTTGGAGGGGGAGGGGGGAGATCATTAGATGGACGGACGAGATGCGATACTCACCGGCCTGAGAGAGGTTATAGAGCACGTGCGTGAATTTCAAGGCGCTGTCGCTGATGCTGAGCTCCGGCGTGAAGTAGTCGTGGTGCCCCACGTGCGCCTTCGGCGTCTCGCTCGCCTTCCTCGCCGGGTCCCCCCTCACCACCTTCGGCCCAGTCTCCCTTGTCAGCGACGCCAATGACGCACTGCCCCCAAAAAAAACATTAATTACGATCCATACCACACAAACCCTAGTAATATTTCCCAAACCCTAAGGGCATTCTCGTCATTCCGTTCCTCTCCCCCACGTGTAATAAAAAACAAAAACAACGCCACACGATTCAAAAGATCTTTTCAACCGATTATTTAACGATTTATATACGAACCTGATCGACTGGAGCTGCTGCCGCTGCTTCACATCGTCGGCGGCCTGCGCGACCGCGACCGCGGCGGCGAAGGCGGCGCCGCCCTGCCCGGCGTCCTTGATCGGGGTTGTCGGCGCCGATTTCTTCTTCTGGAGCGAGTGGAGCTCGTCGATGGTCTGGGCTTTCACGGCGGGACCGCTGTCGTCGTGGCAGATCCCGTTCTTGCTCTTGTGCGTCTGGATCTTCGCCAGTCCTTTCCGGCCGACGACGCCGAGGTTCGCGTTGAAGCTGAACTCGCCGTTGTTGTTTCCGTCGTTGGACGCCATTGTTATCGGAAAAACCTGCATGAAAACCCCATTTTTTAATGGTGACGAATGGCACTATCGTAAATTCATCCGAACTACGCTGTTTTTTAAAGGTTAGATTTAGCATATCGCTCTGGTTTGGATTCATTTTTCATCCGTGAATCCTCAGATCACTCACCGCGTCACCGGGAGATATCGAGGGGGGGCTATATGTAATGTGAAAATGAGGGGCTAAAATGAAAAAATGGAGGAGACGACCATGCGAGGTTTCGATTTTTGGGAGCGCAAATAAAACGAAATGAACGAAAGGATGAAGAGACTGAACAGCCGAGCACGGCCTTTTAAAGCTGTTCTTAACCCAACCATGGTTACCATCGCAGTCAATTTTTAACCCGAGTTATCCAAATCCAACCCAATCTCTTCTTTCTTCTTTTTAATTAAACGCAGGAGTCCGAGATATAACGCATTCTCTTTTTAATTAAATTTCGTTGGAATGAATTTTCGAATCCGCCAACCCCGGCAGTTCAATTACTGCCGTTGGATGAAGATCAGACTGTGCAGATTATCGCACCGTCAGTATCGCGAGAAAATAACGATATTTTCAAACGAGAACGAGAGACGAATGCATATGGCAAGCGAAGACATTTAAAAAACATGCTGTCCGCCTGAAATACCGGAGAGAATTATCGACATCTCACGCGATATATATCAAGATCGTCAACAACTCGGGATGCACGTATTGTACACGTCAGCGGCCTATCGGTCTGGCACGGAAGCCAAGTAGACGGCGTGATCCGGTGCCACGTCACCTTGAAACGGTCCGAAGTTTAACGGCGTTAACGATACCCGTTTAGGCTAACAGAGCCGTCACGAGGGGACCCTGAAAGATTAGGGGTGCAACTCGGGAGGGATTGGGTCGGGTTCGGGTCGTTCGACATTAACCCGCTTGTAGAGAGTCCAACCCGAACCGAGTCCGAACCCGACCTCAACCTGAAGGGTTCAACCCGAACCCGAACCCGATCTCAACCCGCGGGTTCGGGTCGGGTTCGGGTTGAATTCGGGCTCAAGTCGGGTTCGGCCGAGTTTTAGTCGGATTCGGGTCGGGTTCGGATCGGGTCGGGTCGAGTTTAACACCTAAAATATCATACAAAATATTTAATAAACAACAAAACAAACTCTAATTAATTATTAATTAAACCTTATATACAAATAATTAAAAGTGAATATCTATAATAATTAACATAAACACAACAAACATAGTGATATTCTAATTTGTGTAATTGTTTATTATATTTTAGGAATTTAGGTTTTAGATATAGGTATGTTGTTATGGCAGCATAACATTTATGAACCTGGGGGGTCAGGTTCGGGTTAAGCCTGCGGGTTGAACCCACAACCCGAACCCAACCCGAATTAGATTCGGGTTGGTTCGGGTTCGGGTCGGGTTGAACCCGACGCCAAAAAACTCCAACCCGAACCCGCCCACGAGTCGGGTTGGATCAGGTTGGATCGGGTTCAACCCGCCCAAGTTGCACCCCTATGAAAGATCAGACTGACACGTGGCGTGATCTCGTGGTCTCGGCTTTAACTCTTTTTTATTGTTCCTGGTCACGTTTTCCTACGCTATCCTTGTCGGCACACAGAACGTCTGATCTTGATCGGACGGCTGTTTCACGGGGTCCATGAAAACAGAAAAACCGTACGTGGATGTAAAAAAGCGTGTTTTTTTTAAAGGAGAATCCCAGTGAAATCTGGGGTTGCAATTTATATGGATGAAAAGAGAGAATCTGAGCCGTTCATCTGTTTAAAAAAGCGCCGCAGACATGCAATCATTAATTCATCCGTGTTTCGGTTCACGTGGAAGTTGTACTAATATTCAACGAATCACGGGGTAACTTTTTTTTTCGGGGAAAATCCAAACAAACCCCTTGGATTGCTTGAAATTCATATCAACTATTTCTAAAGTTCATGTAACCCCTTAAAAACATATGTATAAATTTAAATAGTTATCTGAGTTAAATTTTCATTGACGGATTGAAATTACTATATAAAAAATTTATCGATCAATCCTAATTAAAAACATAGCATATCAAATCCTCTATAAAATAACGATTTTACCCTTCTAAATAGGGTTTTATAATTTATTCAGAGGTACAAAATTATCATGTATAAAAATGTTCTATATTTTTAACAAATTGTAAATGATTTTTGATATACTGTATTTTCAGTCAGATTATTAAACCTTATCTGCCAACAAAAGTTTAATTTAAGGATTACATGAATTTACATATCTGTTTCAAGGATTATATGGATTTTATGAAAATCCAGAGGGTTATATTGATTTCACATAGTCTCGTGGGGTTATTTGGATTTTTTCCTTTTTTTTATATGAGTTTCTCAAGTCATTAATTGGTTATAATCGAGATATATTGGTACACCAACCTTGTCGTGGTACATGAGGCTAGGCCGTTTTCAAACAATTCGGTGTAGATAATATAAAGTTTAGTGGGATACGTTAATTATTTTTTAGGTTGATAGAGTCAAAAAGATATAAGATATGCATGTCCCTTGGGCCGACGTGTTTGTCATGGGACACCAGACACCTCCCCTTTATAAGGGCCCAGTTTTTTATAATAAATTAAAGTATGTTTGGATCTGCGGTTAAAATGTCTATTTTATAAAAAACGTGTTACATAATAATTATGTTTTCGGAGATATTTGTAAACAACAGAAAAATTAATATGATTTAATGCAATTCAATAGTGTGGAGCAATGTGATGGCTTCTGCAATGATGCCACACCGCGGATTCAAATGGAGCCTAAAAAAACAAAAGGTTGGTGTTTTATGGATTTCCTCACCAATGCATGAATAGGATATCTATCATATTTTGTTGCGAGTCATCAAATAATTCATCCTAATTTTTAAATTAAAACGGATCATGTAATGGCTTTTCCAATTAATCCGAAAAAATCAAACCAATTGGCAGTTAATTAAAATGATCATGTAATGGCTTTGTGGGTTTAATTCATAATTCATACCCAATGTTTAAATGACATTTGGCCTGTTTGGCATCCTATTACTTTCTTTTTTGCTTGGTCTTTTTTATCTATTGCCTCTAATTCAAAGGTACTGTAACCTTGAAATCTATTAATTAAATCAGAATAGCACTCTACATTTTCCACAAAAACAAAAAGAAAAGGCTTTGTGGCTTTAACATGCTCCACAGTTTCTACGCTGTTCATGCATGACTAATAGTAAATCGAACCATTTTATGTCTTATTTTATAACCCAATAAAATCTTTGTTATTTATTTTTAATTTTCATTACTAGGATTAGATAAAGATTGGGTTTGGGGGAGGTGGAGCTGAGGGGGAGGTGATACCTGGGGAGATAGAATCTGGTGGGTTGGTGGTGGAGTCTGACCATGGCATGGCAGGTTGGGAGTCTCATCGAATCGATCACCTCTTTTTTTTTTAGCCTTGTTTCATACACTACTTTTTCTGATATTATTCTTGGTCTCATGTGATTCGTTAACCATTTATATTTACCGTATGCAGATATACGCATTGTCAAAAAAGTTTTATAAGTCAGTTCATATAATTCATTAGAATAAAAAAATTATCTTTTATACAAGTATATATATCATTGGATGATGTATGATATTTTTAAAAATATATTAAAATGGCCATGGAGTGTATTTGAGACTAAAAAAAGGGTAGTGCATAACATTATTTTGATCTTAATAAGCTAGGATGCATTTTATGTAGTAATCCAATAACGAAAATTGAGTTAAGAATGCAAACTGAACAAAAAAAAAGCTTGTTAAATATGATTCAGAAAGAAAACTTCTCCTTTCACATATATCATGTGTAAATAGATTATGTGAGAATAAAAAATTAATGAAAATTTGCTTGGATTGCTCAATAATGATCAGACACGCATAAATGATTCTAAATGACATTTATCTAAGTGCCCTAAGAAAGTGTCAGTGCGATGAATTGAATGTATATTTAACAATGTGCTCCATTCACACATGTTTTAAAAATAAGACTTAATTAAAAAGTTACTTACAGTTGTTATTATAAAAATATTATTTTTTAAAAAATATAAAAAATACATTTTTTTCATAATCAAATTTATTTAAATCACTTTATTCCAAATGTTATATTTCAAACCAGTTTTCCAACACAATCTTTTTAAATGTTAAGGGTGCGAGGCAGATTAGTCATAGTGAGATTTTGTAGCCTCTCATAGCTTTTCTACCACAATAATAATAATAAATGTTAAGGGTGCGAGGCAGATTAATTCGACTTGAACCCGACCATGACATGTGCAATGGAGATGTGGTTGGGGTTTTCTTTCCCATCTTGTCTTGACTTGGAGGAGGTTGGATCACAGGGAATGGACTTTGTATTTGTTTGAATTAAATGTCATGGGGAGGTGGTTCCAGACTATGAGGGCAATGGTCCATGTCCCTAGGGCCTAATGAAGGATGTGCATGTCAGACTGTCATATGGTTTTCTTTTAATTGTTGTTGTTGTTTTATTTTGTCATCATCAGGTGAACCTTGAATGAGTAGTGTATATAAACTCAATTCTCTTCATTGATAGCCTTATGTTGGATTGTAGCATGTACAGGGAGAGTGCCCATTTGAATAATACTATCTAAGAGCATGTTTGATTTGAGAATAAACCCAAACTAAATTAAAATTAGTTTGAATAACTTTATTATGAAAAATAAATGAGAATCTGTACGTCAGATTTAACTAGTATAAAATAGTATATGGATTTCATCCACCCATTAGAATTAAGTTATTCCAAGTTATTCAAATCAAATAATATATGTGGGTCTACTGTCAAATCAACTATCATAATCTTTTATAAATCAACTGTAATCATTTTTTAAACTTTTATAAATCTTTATCCACACTTTATTTATATTTTATTTAAACAACAAAAAATTTATTATTACATTTTCTAACGAGAATAATTCAAAACACAACTAAACAAAAAATCATTTTATTCTTATTGATACTAGAATAGTCATAAATATCATAATAATTTAATTCTTGAACCAAACATGGGTTTAACTACATATTATTTCTTATGTTTCAAAGCAACACAATTCTTTTTTAAAAATAACATTTTATATTGAATAGTTTCTCAAGAAAAAAAAAAGTGGTCTTAAACATGTGCGTGCAGCATGTGCAATGGGCCGATAATGGTGCATTTACTTGGTGCATGTAATAAATCATAAATAAAATTTCATCAAATTTTTCTTTGTTTCTAACTTCATTAGTCGTTGGATCAAGTAACCATGCATGTCTTTTTTAAAGATTGTAGGATCTTCAAAGATTACAACCTTTTTTTGGTGAAAGAAATGTGACTCTTCGATCAAATGTTGAAATTCAATTTGAAAAGATGTAATTCTTCGAATTCCGGGATTGCATTTGGCTAAAAAAAAAAGGTTTTATTTATAAGCTAAAGCTAAAAACTGTTATGAAACATGTCAGCTTAAATGCATTATCATTATTTGATTTTATCTTTAACATAAGTGCCTTAAGATTTATGTTTCATAAAGCATAACCATTATCATTACACATTTAAAAGATAAACAATAAAATATATAAAAGCTAAAAAATATTTTTCAAACTTTGCTTTCACACGCATTCAAAACAACTTGACTGACTATATATAAATCAGTCACTCTCTCTTCCTTCTCTCAATCTTCCTCACTTTTTTTTCTTCTTTCCTTCGCCCCACTCGGGGTTGGGACAGGATGAATGATACTCAAATTAATCACCCGTTTAGTATTGAGACTTTTGAGAATATCTACTGAAAAGTCAATTTGGTGACATCATGTGATTTTTTATTGTCCGAGTGGATATCTTTTTAATTACAACATTTCCATGGAAAAGACAACTGTTTTTTTTTTTTTAAAAAAAAAAAAAAAAAAAAAACTCACAATGAGATGTCTTATTTGGTATATTAAAAACCTACTCTAAATGTAAATAGGCCTTTACTATCAGTTTTTTTTTTTTTTTTTAAGTAGAAAGGCCCATGAGGGACGGATACAACAACGGAGCTCAAAGGCCTTTCTATCAGTGAAGCTAACAGGTGGGTTAGCTGAATTTAATCATGTAAAAAATTACTTTTATAACCTTCCCTTATTGATTCCATCACAACCTACCCAAATGTTGTTCTCATCGCCATCAGGTAGGGGTGGAGAAGAAAGAAGAAGAAAAAGCGATTCTTGAAGGGAAAAATAATAACCGACAAGGGGGTTATTTAATTTGGATTTTTTTTGTTCATAGGGACTTATTTGTGTATTCGCAAATCGCTTGGGTTAAGATAACTGAATATTTGAATATTCTGGAAATATTTTAATTATGTTATAATTTTTTTAACTCGGGGGTTATTTTTGAATTTTAGTATGATTTAGTTGTGTTTGGTTACACAATTACAAAATTGATTTATATAAAATTCAAAAACATGAAAGCTTTGTCCATTGTTTCAAGAAAATTCAGTCCACAAAGGGCCTTCTTGGTCCCCCAAGCCCACAATTGGATAAGAGTGTAGTCCCCCTTGTGTGTGATTATTTTTTTTTTTTATTTTTTATCTCTAATCACCTGAATGTAAGACATTAAGGGCCCGTTTGGTTGCACAGCTTTTAGTTTTTTGAAAAGCTGAAAAGCTAAAATCGTGCAGCTAAACGGGTCAAGCTTTTTACAGAATCGGAAGCTGGATTCCTTTTAATTTTTTCCTCCGAAATCTGTGTTTTGAAAAGCTAAAAAACAATGTTTTTTAGTCGGAATCGATTTTTTGAATTGAAAAAGCAGCTTCTCTCTACCAAACATTAAACTTTTTTCAAATATTGATTCCTGAATTAAAAAAAAACATCATAAAAAAGTTCAAGGTCTAAAATCATCTTTAAAAGCAACTTTATTCCAAAATCTACTTTTCAATATATGTTTCCAAACGGGACCCTAAGAAACGAGAATCTCGGTCATCGTCACAAAGTATTCCAAAATTTTCAGAATATATATTTAAAAATTCTAATTGGATATCTCACGCATGTATCAGCCAAATATACCTTTGTTTGTTAAACTGTACATTTAATATATACATAAATCTGATATCCATGATTTATCATATTCTTTATAATTAAATAAAAAACTAATATAAATTATTGGTGGTGCATTCTGACACCCAATATAATTTTTTTTAGTTGTCTTTGTCATGCTAACAGTTGAATATATCTAAAATTAGTTTAATTGTAGTCATATAATTTACGAATGTATGCATATCGTATTGAATATTTATCTCACACAAACTATCACTATGATCCTAATACAAGAAACCCTTACAAAACGTATGACTGCCCCTGGAAAGGTGGGGACGTAGCTAGGGCTCCAAAATTTATTACGTTATTTGTTTTGTTTTTATATATAGATTTTTGTTGAAACATTATTATGATAGCTTTGTTTTTTTAAAATAGGATCTTTTTTAGTTAGGGTGAATAATGTAAAAAATCAAAATTTCAAAAAAAAAAATATCTAAAATTCTTTGTGATAAAAAAGATTGTTTGATGGATTCAAGAGATTCCACTAGAAAAGTTCACCTAGGGATCCATTTTCTTTGTGATGATCTCAGTACAAGCCATAATGTCAAATTCAATATCTTTTTTAATTTCCTCACAAACATGGCGCATGAAAAGAACAGTGACCATTCCATAGACAGAGAGCATAACCAAAAAGAGAAATTTCAAGGCAATAAATAACTTGAACAAGTCTCTGTGAAGAAATAATGGACTCGTGGATTGGACCACCTATGCATTCATCCAACCCTAATCCAAGGGAAAATGATATGTCTGACCTTTTGTGCATGAACTCCATTAGCACTCTACACCGATTTTATTTTATATTTATACGCTATTCCATATAAGCATATTACGTTATATAAAATAAGTAGTATATATTGAGATAATAAAATATTTTTAAAAAATATATAATTTTTTTAAACATAGAACGCAATATATAATGTTCTATCATAATGTCTGGGATTGCTGACAGAGCTATAACACATGTCATCGACATCGGACAGTTAGCGTGGGCGCCTGTCCGATCAATTCCAACAGATTAGATCCCCAGGTCATATAAAGTGAAATTTTTATTGAAGAGCTCACTTTTTTGTTTTTTTGAAAAAAAGCATACTTTTTGTGTAAAAAGTGAAACAAATTTTTAATCAAATAATCTTTTTTAAATATGTTTGGAAATACATTTGATTTTTTTAGTTTATTAAAAGCAAAAATTCATCTAATCTTGTTTGCAAATGGTGAGTCATTTTCATGCAATTTGAAATTGAAGTAACCAATGAGAGCATAGCTACAATCCTCTAATCCTCTCTTCTTCGTGTATTATGATTGCTCTACTTAACTCTGACTAAAAATGAGAATTTATTATTTCAAAAAATTCGGATAGATTAGATGACATGATAAATTTGATCTGAAATGTCTAAAAATGAACATTGGAATGAGAGATTTTCAAATGTAATTTTCTTGGGTGTTTAAACTAAATGAGAACAATAATGAAACACCAAACAAACACTTGTTCTTAAAACTGTTTGATCAAGTTGTCAACTTTTGAAAATGGACAAACCATGGAAAGGACAAGTTAAGTTGTCAACTTTTGTTTGTAAATGTACACATTATATGAAATGATGAAATATTTTTTTGACAAAAATAAAACATATTATAAGTACCGTAAAAGAGACTGCAATAAGAGCATAAACATTAATTATTCTTGTTAATTATTATTATATCAATGAAGCACATAGTTTGGCAAATTGGCATGGCTATGGATCCATAGGAAGCTCCTCACAACACTGCAGAAGGCTTAATATGGGCCCAACAAAATTAGAGAGCCAAAGATATGGTCTTTTTCCAATTTTGGCCAACGGAGTTGGCTTCCATGGCCCATGGCCCATGGTATTCCCTTTTCCTGAGTTTCTCAACTAAAGAAACAAAAAATAAAACAAAATAAAGTAAATTAAAAACAATATCAGAGGGACAATGTCAATGTCCTCAAGAACATTTTGTATAGTCACCTTGTGATTTGATTTTTTTTTATAATGCATATTTTATGTAAAACTCGTATTTATCTTGTAACATATAAATATTTATATACTAGTTTAACGTACTCATTTCTACTGAATTAAAATATGTCGTTCATGTGATCATTCATGAACATTTCAAACAAAATATTTCGTTTCATTAAATCTACCAAAACTTATTTTTTCTTGTCATATTTATGCATGTACTACCATATCAAAAAGGTGGGCGGCTGATTAAAGTTTGAAGAGTTCAAAGGATCCAAAGTGATTTGAGATGGCTGACACCATACAAAGAGGGCGACACAATCTGGATTACATTTTCAATTCATGCTATACAAGTATCTTTTAATGAACCATATATGCACTTGAAGAAGAGACCATGACAACTATATATAATTTAATGTTCAAGAGGGAATCTAGATAAGCTTGTAATACAAAGTCAAATGATTATTATCAATACACACGCCTTGTAGAGTCAGCAGTTCTGAACGTACAGAAATAGTCAAGTAAATGAGATGATAAATATGTTAATGTACAATTCGGTTATGTTTTATATATGACAACGTTTTATATATGACAACAACACGTGTTTTAATTTTTTAAAGATATGACATGTTCAAAGATGGCATTGGATTGAAATGTGATAATGCATGATATGACCTTATAGTGCGATAGTTATGTTTGGCCAATAATTCTTCACTACAATTTTTTTTTAGGTCCAACTGTCTAATGGTCTATTTAAATTTAGAGTATATCATGCATTGAATAAATATCACAACTCTTTTAAGGCTGCATTCGGTGGCACCATTGAAAAATTGATGTTCGATAAAAGCTGAGTTTAAAACTGATTTTACAGAAATACTGTTTTTCCACAGTTTATGAAAAACTTGATTTTAAACATTTTTTCACTAAAATCTGTCTTCAACTTTTAACCCCAATTTTTTTGTTTGGAAATAAGTTCGAGAAAAACTTCTTACGAACTTAAAAGCTGTCCAAACCCATTTTTAAACAAGATCTAAATTATGATGATTACATGTATGCCACTGTAACACATAGTGCGATCTCATGCTACCTAGTATGTTTTTCGTTAAATAAAAGATACAACAAATGAGTACATTTGTACATCTAATTTATTAAACTATGTACTTTCTTTATTTATGAAAATAAATATTTTATTACATGAAGTATACTAAGCAAAACAAATTCAATATATTTTTCAAACAAAATTCGGACAAAGCTTATTCTTTTTATCACCCTCATTTATTTTATTTGTACCTAATTTTTGGAGCGCCATTTTCAAGTTCGTCAATGTTGATTGTACTTTTTTGCTAAATCTTTGGGTCATTCACTAATGATTTCTATTCCCACAATAACCAAAAAAAAAAAAAAACATAAGTAATTTTGTGACTCAAATTAATCATAAAATAACATGTTATCCTATATTTTTGCTCGGGGTGCTATCATATTTGTGATTGGTCTATTTAGGTAACAAAATTAGTCAAATTTTAGATCATTTTTCTTGACTAATTAAGGGCTCATATATGGATTTGTCCACCTATGTGTTACACACATTACAGTACTTTGTCAACTCATCGGCTGTTCTAAGCCCCTTTTTGGGTAGTAATATAAGTTATTTAAGGATAGATAATCATCTCAGTGTAAATATTTGTACCAGTGGAATTAGTAATTCTATTTTATTTTGTTTTCAGTAATACTCATTGAAAAATATAATAATCAAATTTTTGTTATTAATCATGACTAAGTTATAGATAATATGTGAATAATGATTTGGAATTGAGTGCTAATATGTTCAATCAATTTCACAACCTCATCTAGAGTCTCGTAAACTATTATAACTCAGTATATACGACACTATCATAATATATGAGCTCAATATATAATATGGCCCATATATCATAGTATATGGGCTGAATTTCTTTTCATATTTTCATGAAAAATATATTAGTGTATCTCAATATATAATTCAGTTCGAATAACAATATGTATTTTAATGAACAAACGCATATATATATTTTTTAAAGTGTGAATTGTGCTTGGTGCTAGATATATCATTTTCCTTTAGAATTTTCGTTGGTGAAACATGTTTAATCAGGTAGGTGCTGTCACATATTTGTACATGTTTATATCATTTTCTTTTAGAATTTTCGTTGGTGAAACATATTTACTGTCTAAAATACAATTCTATTATTTGTATAGTTAGAAGTCCAGTAAAACATATGCATCGATAAATTAAGTGTTTGTATCATTAAACTTCTTCTTATTTTCATTCAATTCGAAATGGAGCAATACACACTTTTTATCAAATATATATGATGTTTAATATTTAAAAGAATAAAAACATACAATGGTTTATGTGTTGGATTGTAAAAAAAATCGAGTCCAACATTTTCTTAGGGTCCGTTTGGAAACACATATCGAAAAGTAGATTTTGGAATAAAACTGCTTTTTAAGATGATTTTAGACCTTTGACTTTTTTGGGATGTTTTTTTTTTTAATTCAGGAATCAATATTTAGAAGGAATTTAATGTTTGGTAGAAAAAGTTGCTTTTCAATTCAAAAAATCGATTCCGACAAAAAAACGTTCTTTTTGAGATTTTAAAAATACGGATTTCGAGAGAGAAATTAAAAGGAATCCAGCTTTTGATTCCGCCGGAATCCGACCCGTTTGGTTGCGCGTTTGGGCGGAATCCGCTTTTTAAAAGGCGGAATCGCCCCCAAACGCGCTACCAAACGGACCCTTAATCAGGCGCGCGAGGTGGGCTAATTTGCAAATGGGCTCGGTTCGAGCGTGATCACGAATGGGTTTTGGGCTCGGCCCAACATCAATCTTATGAGGGCCAATTTACAGTGAGATCCAGTGTTTTTCTATTTTTTGGTGTCCTTTTTTTGGTTTTTATGATTGGACATATTTTGCTATATACTTTAAAAATAGTTAAATAATATTATTATGTAAATATTTAATAATTTTTTGATAAATAAAGAGCCTGGTTAGAGTAAACACGGTAAAAAATTAAATTTCTTCTCATGCTAAACAAATATGTTAAGACATTTGTTGAGCATGATTGAAGATTATGTAAGATAAATTCCATGATGGATAATGGTTAAATTGGAATCCATAAAATAATATAATTTTATATTAGACAACAACTAGCGGTAAGAATTATTTATATGGAAAGCACATTGAATCAGTTCAAATAAAATCTCTCAATTTGTTATGGGATAATATTCTTTGATATTAATATATAATATCCTCCTTCACTTTCAACAATAATGGATAATCGACATGAAAATTTTGTGTCAATGGAAGGTTGCCCTTATTATTAATATGGTGTTCCTAACCTATATTAACATTAATGTATAATTAATTGACCCCAGTTTATATTGGATTTAAGATTTATCATTTTAATTAACTATTGATTCAATGAGTGCAAACAAGATTTCAATTTTGATGGATGTGTTCTTCCATGTCTTTGTAAATCCTATACGAGTTTTAATACTTTTTTTAGGAAATAATAGATGCAACCCCCTATATAGTCCCACATGTAGTACACACCCATTTCAATTTTTTTTTTATAAAATTATCTCAATTAATAAGGGACATAAACAAATATAAAAATTTGAATAGGGATGCATTGATGTATCAAGGCCTCTATTAAGGTATATACTTTTTAGAAATGTAAAAAAGTGAATGATGTAAGACATGATGCCAATGTTTGGTGAAACAATAAGAAAGTCAAACTACGTTTGCGTTTGGTTGCGCGATTACGTAGCATTTGCGATTGCAGGAAACTGTTTCTGCAATCATGCAACCAAACAGTTTTACTGTAGCAGCTTCATGCACACAGATTTCAGGCAAATAGTGCTCAAAAGTTGCGATTTTCAAAAGTTGAGAAAGTAAACTTCCTACAGAATCAGTTTTAAAACCAGAATTCTGCAAATCAGTTTTGCAATCGTGCAACCAAATGTTTGAAAAAGCTTACTTTTGAAATTTTTTTCATTTCATTGAGGTTTCTCATTTAGTGTCAATTATCACATTTTTTTAGTGAAAAGTAAATTTAAGATTTCTAGAATCTTATTTAGAATTTTTAAAATTTTCATATCTTCCTTTTCTTATTTTTAGTTGTTTCACTAATTATCATTATGAATGCCTCTTACTATTTTATACTTTATTTGGATGTGAGGTTGAAACGCTAAGATTCTTAAAATCTTGTATTTCAAAATTAGTTTTTGAAAAATTATGTTTTATTAGATTTTCAACCACAATATTTATTTAGCCTAAAAATGAAAGATGATGGTTTGAAAAGTTAAACGTTGAAAATGTGTTTGAAATTGAGTTTAAGAATTTTTAGCTTTTTAAACGTAGAATCTACCTAAATTCATATCCAAATGGGGCCTTAGTTTTGTGTAGTGATAAATAATATATATTTAATAATTATGCAATTAATAGAAAGTCTTGAAAAGTAAGTCTAAGTATTTGTGCTATATAGAAAAATGTATCACTACACTTTTTATGAAATAACTTTTTCTTTTTTGGGTTTTCATCCATGTGGATTGAAGGTTTATTATAAAATCTTGATGTAAATTAAATCTTTTTATTGTTTGACGCTGTGTTAGTGATGTATATATATACTTCGTCGGATATTTATCAAAGTATATAGGACTGTAGGTGGGGCCATAATGAAAATTGTGAATAACAATGCTCTTTTTTTTTAGTTTTGCAGATTAGACAACTTGAAAGGGTTGGTAAAGTTAAAATAAAAAATATATCACGTTAAGATCCAAAAATATAATTGAAAAAATAAAAGAAAAATTAATGTCAATTAATTTTGTCAACCCCTTTTTCTAAGTCTATAAAGCATAAAAAACTACTTTAAGTTAGCAATTACTATTTTTTATCAAAGGATTGTTAAATCTACCTCACATTGCCTATAACATGTTAAACCTCTAATTAATTAAGACTGAATACCTACCATTATCTTTAAAAAAAACTTGTTAAACTTCCCATCCTCCGAAACCCCCACCATTTCACATGTGGGGATGACAAAAGTCAAGAAAAAAAAAAAAAAAAACCTAGCCATACACCTTACCCACTAGTCCATTGCCAATCCCATCCCCAACTACCTTTTATTTTATTTTATTTTATTTTATTTTTCCATAAACAAACAAGAAAAAGTGATTGTGGGGGGCACACCCAACATGTCCAAACCAAAACCACTTGTGGAAGTTGTGGCCAGTTCATCCCTTGAAATCCCAGAGACACAATCTCCATCACAAACCATATATGACACAATCCCCTCAGATCAGATATTCACACCCTCACCTTATCCCTCTCCATCTCCTAATCTTAAAATCATATAATAAAAAACTCATTTAATGATTTTTTAATTGAAAATATAAGTAAGATCCAATCAATCATTCTCTATGTATCCTCTCGAAACCCCAATGCAAAATAAAAAAAACTTGATTATCCTCAATTAAGTTTCCCTTATTATCTATATCTATACTATTATAAAAAAAAATAACAAAAAAAAAGTTGAACAATTTTACTTTTTAAAATTAATAAAAAAATATTTTTATTCATCAACAAATTTGCTCTAGTTCTAACAAAATATCCTTTGTTATATTTAATATTTTTAATATTCATTTGAATAAACAAAATTATTGTTTTAAAACTCATCAATATTAATAACTGGTAAAATATAAAAATAACTCTTTCAATCACTTAATTAATCCTTGACCACACAAGACCCTAATTATTTTCAACTGATATCTTTAATCTTTTAAGTTTTCATTTATGCAAAAAAATTTATATATAAAAACAAGATATTGATATTAATTATTTATTAAAATTTTTTTTAAAAAAAAACCAAACAATAGAGAAGAAAAGGAGGGGAGTGTGGATAAAACGTGTTGGCCGCCCGCCAATCAGAGCCATTGAAAATCTCAGCCTCTCATAGTCTAATATTTCCCAATTAAACCTACCTTTCTTTCTGACCAAATCTCCCTCTGAAACCCTAAAGAGACCCTAAGAGAGAGAGAGAGACCCAGAGAGGGAGACAAAGCTCTCTCTTTTCGAGCTCGATTTCCAATTCCGTCATCTGGGTCTTGCAATCTCTGCGTCTCTTCCCCTCTTTTGGTGCATCAATGGCGTCTGGTGCGGGTGGATTCGCCGCGGCGGCCTCGCTCGCCGGGGCAAAGGCGGAGTCTTTCTTCCTCAAGGGGTCCGGTTGTGCTCCCTCTTTCGTGGGTCAGGGTCTGATCGCCCGGAACCGGAGGAGATCGTTCGAGAGGGGGTCGGCTTCGTTTCGGTGTGAGATCGGATCGGATTTGTCGGTGGAGTCGGCGACGGCGGAGTTGGGCGGGGGTTCGAGGGCTTCGAGTCTCTCCGCTCTTGAGATGCTCAAGTCGTCCGCGGCTGACCGTGAGTTTCCCCCCTTTTGTCATGAATCTGGGTTGCTTTGATTATGTCATGATTTGCCTTCTCTTATCGTGAATTGTTGATTGTTTATGGATTCGAATTCATGTCTGTCTTAGTGGGTTGGTTGTTTTTGGATTGTTTACAATGCGTTTTGTGGCTTTGACCTAGCAATTTGAAGAAATTGAACCCTTTTCGTCGTGCGTTTTGTTGAATTTCGTTGGGTATTGATTCTGGATTTGAGATTATGGATGCGGGGATTTTTTTATATTCATTTTTGGTGACATTGATCTATGTTTTACTTGGTTGTCCTAATTCGATTCAAGGAAATCAGGGAATCTGATGTGTTATTCAATAATGCATTTGTTGTTAATAGTCTGCGCTATGGTAAGAATAAAATGCAAATTACACATATATAATATCCAGGGAAGCTGTATGATGCCAGATGATGAAATGTGATTCTACATGTGAATAAGAAGATCTTTTTATTCATAAAGACTTATTTTTTAGAATATATTTTGTTCTGCAATACAAGAGATGCCATGAATCCAGCTATTAGATTCCCATATTGTCACAGGATGGATATGTGCAATTAGTTGCCCTGGAGAGCTAAATATTATTTTTAATGATTATGAAGGAACAGATTTTTTGTCCTTGCTAGCTTGTTGCACATTCAAGTTTTCTTCCCCTTGCATGAGATATTCATTTGAACCATTCTGTTGCTCTTGATGGACTTTGCTGATTCTAGTAGGTATTTGAGAGTAAATTCTGGGAGCTATGCAGTTTATTAGGTTCTCTGGTATTTGATAAGCAATGGAGGGTATGAGGGTATCCAAGATCTTGTTTTGAATCCCGCCTTATCTCTATACAAAATAATGAAATTTCTTCAATAACCATCTTTTGAAAGATAAAAAAAAACACGTGGGAAAATCATTTTGAAAAGCATTGGTGGCATGCATATTGAATTTCAGATGGCAAAAGGCATCATTCTTTGGTTCATGTTTCTCTCTCGCCAGCATACATCTAATAATCCATTCTCTAACTTTCAGAACATTTTGATTATGGCAATGGTGATACACTAACATCATTTTACTGATATAGACAATGTTATTTGAGCTGTTTTTTCCCCAAAATTGATGTTCTCTTTTAGGTTTCTGTTGTCCATTCTATACATTTCAGAATGATTGTGGCATTGTTTTGATTCATAAACTTTTACTGGTATAGATAACTTTGATGTTCCATTGTTTGTGTGGGTATATTATGCTGCACTGCAACTTGTGCTGTTTAAAATTGTTACGAGATCCATGATCTTCAATGTCTTATAAATTGTTTCACTTACTAAATCTAGGGTGACCATCACAGTTTCTTTTTTTGTGTCTTATAAAATGAAATGTATCTCTAGTTTTCCTTCTGTGACAGTCAAGGTTATGCTACGCTTTTGCATAAATCATAGATTCTGGATTATTTACTGACCAAAATAGATGGCCATCATATAAAATTTTAGTAGGATGAACATCTTATAAAAATCTTATCTAGTGCTCTTCTCTCATCTTTAAACTTGGAAACTTTATAATCTAAAATCAATTTCATATTGTCATGTAATTGTTTGTTCTATTTTCACATATTAATTACTTCTACACAGAGTGATAAATTTGACATGCCATTGGGGGCCCATTGAATTTCTCGAACAAATGGACTGAAATGCCTAATCCACTTTCTCCAGAAAAGCTATTCTGGCTTTTCTCATTGATGAATTGCAATAATGATATAATAATTTGTTCTGTTGGAGTTTTGTCACTGTTGATGATTTTCTAATGTTTAACTTTAATGAATGAATGCCAAATTTTGATGTTTGTTAATCCTTACAATTATTAGGATACACAAAGGAAAGGAGCAGCATCGCAGTCGTAGGGCTTAGCGTTCATACTGCTCCCGTAGAGATGCGTGAGAAGCTTGCTATACCAGAAGCAGAATGGCCCCGTGCCATTGGAGAACTTTGTGGCCTGAATCACATAGAAGAAGCTGCTGTACTCAGCACATGCAACAGGATGGAGATATATGTGGTGGCCCTGTCTTGGCACCGTGGAATCAGAGAAGTCACTGAATGGATGTCTAAGGTATTTATTGGTCATCCTTATCTACTATTAAGTATTAATTGAGAATGTCTTTATATATCTGATGTTTAGAATTATTTGAAATGTTAATCTAAGTTGGGATATTTGCTTTTCTTTGCAGAAAAGTGGGATTCCTGTGTCAGAGCTCCGAGAACACCTCTTCTTGTTGCGCGACAAAGACGCCACCCAACATGTATTCGAAGTGTCAGCTGGGCTCGACTCCCTTGTTTTGGGAGAAGGCCAGATCCTTGCGCAGGTTAAACAGGTCGTCAAAGTTGGTGAAGGAGTTGTTGGCTTTGGAAGAAACATCAGCGGCCTGTTTAAACATGCAATCACTGTAGGCAAGCGTGTCCGAAGTGAAACCAACATCGCATCAGGGGCGGTTTCCGTCAGCTCAGCTGCTGTCGAACTTGCTCTTATGAAGCTCCCAAAGATGGACCCTCCCTCGGCTAGGATGTTGGTTATCGGAGCTGGGAAAATGGGAAAGCTTGTGATCAAACATTTGGCCTCAAAAGGCTGCACCAGAGTGGTTGTTGTGAATAGATCAGAGTCGAGAGTGGATGCCATTCGCGAAGAACTGAAGGACATTGAGATAATCTACAAACCCTTCACCGAGATGCTCGCATGCGCTGCTGAGGCCGATGTCGTGTTCACCAGCACGGCTTCCGAGACACCCTTGTTTATGAAAGAGCACGTTGAGGCCCTCCCGCGTGTGAGTCAAGAAGTTGGGGGCTTGAGGCTTTTTGTTGATATTTCCGTCCCCAGAAACGTTGAGTCCTGTGTCTCTGAGGTCGAGTCTGCGCGCGTCTACAATGTGGATAATCTGAAGGAAGTCGTGGAGGCCAACAAAGAGGATCGGATCAGGAAGGCCATGGAAGCTCAGTCGATCATCATGGAGGAGTCAAGAGATTTCGAGGCGTGGAGGGACTCCTTGGAGACCGTCCCGACCATCAAGAATCTGAGGGCATTCGCGGAGAGGATCCGTCTCTCGGAGCTGGAGAAGTGTTGTCAGAAGATTGGTGGGGAGGAAATGCCTAAGAAGACGAGGAAGGCCGTGGACGACCTTAGCCGGGGCATAGTGAACAAACTGCTCCATGGGCCGATGCAGCATTTGAGGTGCGATGGGAGTGATGGTCGGACTCTTGATGAGACGCTCGAGAACATGCATGCACTCAACAGGATGTTCAGTCTGGAAACAGACAAGTCTGTACTGGAAAAAAAGGTTAAGGCCAAAGTGGATAAAACTCAAAAGTGAGTCTTCAATCTTTCTTGACTTCAGACATATGAAAGTGCTTTCTCAAATTGAATAAGAGGAAGAACTTCCTCAGATTCTCATCAACTTCATCATTATATAGAGCAACTATGAAGCTTCAGATTCTTTGCAGGCTTCCTCTCCATGTCTATGGTATTGTTGTCATGGCCACTGATTAGCTCTGCTGTAACTGTGTGAGCATGAAATATTTGAGGAGAGTCCATTCTTTGTATTGTTTGAGATGTTCTCAGAGCTGTGAGAGTGGCTGGTGTCTGTTAAATACCTGATTCTTGTAATTATTTAATTGATCATTCCAGTTTTGATATTGAATTGTGATTTTCATGCATTTGTGTAGATGGATAATGCTTGATTACCTTTATTTATTAGACTAATGGATTAGTCTAAGGCAGCTTTTGGAAACAAGTTTGCACATGTTTTTAGGGTACCTTTTTTAAAAAAAATCTTTTTATGTAGGAGCCATTCTTGATCCAAAATGGTTTTTAAATGCCTTGCAAGAGAAGAGAAAACTTTTAGTTATAGAAAACAACTTTTCAGGTAATAAAAGTATATTCCTTGAAAACCTATTTTCAAAAGTTGATTTAAGTGAAAAACTGATTTCCAAACTTGTTATCAAATGCTACATGCCATGAACATGTAATTGATATTATGCATGCCCTTTTTGTTAGAGGTTGGTTGCGTTTGGATGTGAGATTAAAACGTTAAGATTCTTTTCAAACGTAGAATTTACCTTAAACTCATTCAAACGGGGTTTTAGAATCTTGTGTTTCAAATTTAGATTTTAAAAAACGTTGTTTTATTAGCTTTTCAATCGCAATATTTTTTGGACTACAAAAGAAAGATAATAGTTTGAAAAGTTAAATGCTGAAAATGTGTTTGAATCCGAGTTTGAGAATTTATAGCTTTCAATCGCAATTTCCTTCTTGGTTGGGATAAATAAACTTGAATTGCAGACCCTGAATTCAACCGGATATAAACAGGATAAACATCCTGGAAAAAAAAAAACTGAAAAAGAGGTAAGCTATTCATTTTTCTTAACAGTAACTCATATTAAAATAAATATATATGATATATTATTTATCCCCGTTTTAAATTAAACTAAAAGAATCTCATATAAAAAAAAATTCGAATAAATTTATCTAATTATTATCAGGTAATTACCCAAAAAATCTCTTTAAGATCCAAAATAACTAAATAAGTCATTTTCAAATATTTTATCAATAAAAATCTTCTTTTTCACCTAAGATAATCTAATTAATGATGTAACACACCTTTTTCTTATACCCTTTTCTTATAAATTTCCAAATTTTTTATCAATAAGTCATTTACTCTTTTCTTATACCCATTAACGATGTCTCACACCTTTTTCTTCAAAATAACCATGACAATTATGTTGAGATAATATCGGTCAATAAGTTTATTATATTATATAATTTGAGTAATAGATTTTTTTGGTGTAAATATAATTTGAGTAATAGATGGATGATGATAAAACATGTAACAAACTGTCGTAAATTGTTATCCATCATTTCAATGGACCATTTATATATCACAACTTACAATCAAACATATGTAAAAACATCAACATTAAAGATCATTCTCAAATTAATTTTTTTTCAGTTTGTCAATTTTTTTTATTTAAGTGAAGTGTGCAAAATATCTTAAATAATAAGGATAGAAAATAAACAAGCATTATATAAGACAATATTTACATTATTTCAGATGATATAGAGATTTTTGTAAAAATTATTTCCCCATTAAATTCTGACCATGGTTCACTTTTATATAACACTACTCACATAAATGCACTGAGAGAACTTCTGACATGCCAACATGAAGATATCCACACACACTGCCTGAAATATTCAATTGGGTATCCTAAATTCTTCAATTTTGAGTGATCTCCATAAACAATTCAATGAGGATCATGTACCACTTGCATTGACAGTACTCATAAATAACCTATTCTGAGCCAATGTTACTAGGACCTGCTATGTGTTCAGACACTCTGGAAGTCATGTCATGGAGTGGTAAAACTTTAAATTCACTTTCTCTTCTCCAACAGTTCCTTTTTTTTTTAATAACAAAAATGGTCTCCATGGCATAATTTAATACTGCATATAGATATCTATATAACTGTCCTACTGTATATGTAGCTGTAAATTTCCCCTTGTATGCATGTTGATCTATGCAGAGCATATAGGCTTTCTTTATTCAGTTACTACATTTTTATCTTGTTCCACTTCAATTTTGTTAATGCTGATTGATAAAATAAGAAAAAATAAAATAAAATGTCATATCTCAAAGTGATCGGGCGACAGATGATAGTAGTGTAAACCCTCCAACAAAAAGACTCTTATCGGTAAGAGTATATTCAAATATATTTATTTACGGTGCATTCGATTTATATGATGCATTTTCATTGATTGTTACATGGTTGTTGTTCCCTGTAGTTAGCCACAAACAATCAGACTCATCTTCTTACATGCCAACATGAAAATTATGATACAATTTGATCGGTTTGGTTCGGTTTATTGCAAATATAAATTGAACCAAATTATAATTACATCTAACCTGATAATCGAATCGAACCGAGAACCCAAAAACTGAACTGAAATTGTTTGATTAACTCGAACTAAATCGAATTGAACTAAATTGTTATATATATATTTTTTACTTCCTACCCATTTGGATTGGTTAGAGTAATTTGGGGGATTACTTTACTACTTTACATAAATATCCGAAAAATAGGCTATGATTGATGGTATAAATTAATGTCATTTTTTATGAATATTGATGATATAATAACAATATAGTATTTATTAACATAAAAAGAGTGATCTACATGAATATTGATTATGAATGTGTTTATATTTAATTGGGTTCGATTCGATTAATTTGGTTTTTATTTTTTTTAAGTGAAAACAAACCTAAATCAAAATAAATCGATTTATCAATTTTTTAATCCACACCTAAACTAAATTAAAAAAATTATTGACCCAAGCTAAAAAAAATTTGATTTGTATCGATTTGATTTTGATTTAACCGACCAAAGTTCCACCCCGGCCAAGACTTCCACACACACTAATAACTGAAACATCCAATTGGGCATACTAAATTCTACAGTTTGAGTGATTTCCATAAACAATTCATTAATGAGGATCATGTACCAATGGCATTGACAGTACTCATAAATAAACTCTGAGGCTGAGCTAATGTTACTAGGCCCTGCTATGTGTTCAGAGGCTCTGGAAATCAAGTCATGGAGGGATCAAAACTTTAAATTCACCTTTTCTTCTCCAACAGTTCTTTTTTTTTTTTATAGCAAATATGGTCTCGTTGACATAATTTAATACTGCCTTATATAGATATCTAAATAACTGTCCCACACTACTGTATATGTAGCTGTAAATTTCCCTTGTATGCATGTTGGTCTATACAGAGCACTTTAGGCTTTTCTTTATTCAGTTACTATGTATTTTTTTTGTTCTACTTCAATTTTTTTAATCCTGGTTGAAAAAATAAAATAAATTATCTCAAAATGTGATAGGGTGACATATTATATTATTAATTAGTTTTTAATTTTTTTGTTATTGAGATCATGGAGGATCCACTTTATTAAGTGAAATATTAAGTTTATTCATTGTAATCATGATAAAGAGTAATTCCTACTTTTATTAGGGTTCAATTACAGTGTATGATCAATTTATAGAGATAGATAAGTTCAACCATATGTATCATGTATGCATATTTAGTGATTGACCCCTCATGATGTTATTCTCTGTATTAGAGACACATAAGATTTATGCATGACCCAGTAATAAAATTCACATAAATGACATGCTTTTTTAAGTTATGCATACATGATTTTTTTCTTCTTATTAGTATCAATTGAAGTGGATACATTTTATTTAAAGTGATTTTTTTATAAGCTGATATTATTTTCTTAGTGACACATGTATCCTCTGTTTTTCACATAGAATATTCAAAACTTTATATATATATTTATATATCAATCCGATGATACCAATATATCCTGGATAAAATTATATTATGTGAGAGGAAAAATGCATCAAGACATATCTTCTTACATGCCAACATGAAGGTTTCCACACTGACTGACATATTGAATTGGGCATCTAAATTCTTTAATATTTACACAGTGTCCTCCATAAACAAGTCATTAATGATGATCAAGTACCAATGGCATTGATAGTACCATAAATAACCTATTCTGAGCCATTGTTGCTAGGCTCTGCTATATGTTCAGACTCTTCTGGAAGTGATCAAGTCATGGAGTGATCAAATCTTTACATTTATCTTTTCCTTTCCAGCAGTCCTTTTGATAGCAGATATAGTCTCCTCAGACATAAATAAACACTGCCTTATATAGATATCTATGTAACTGTCCTACTGTGTGTAGCTGTATATTTCCATCATATTCTATGTGGAGATGTGACACACCATTGTTAGCTAGCTGTTTACATATATAGCAATCTTTTTAAGTGTATTCATGCAAAACTGACTGCTTTTTTTTAATCTATTCCTTCTTATTCTTCCATTATTTCACACCCCCAAATGAGGGTAAAAAAAATCATTGATTTTTATAGATTGATCCTATTATTTCCCTTTCATCCCAATTTCATAATCAAGATTTTTATTTTTATTTATGTAGCAGCTAACACAATCAAATCATTTTGAATTGTGTTATAAATGATAATCTAACAAAGCTAGATCTCAAAAACTATGCCCACTTTGTCCCAAAGGCTTGTGGTGTTTTGGTAGTAGAGCAAACACTTCTCCCATCTAGCCTATGTACCTGTAGGATGCATATGTCTCTGGAATCAGTTTGACGCTCATTTATTCTTCTTTTGTTGAAACATTCAGAAAAATTGTTTTTTATGCTCACTCATAAATGTCTTAGACAAAAATTTTTTTATGAAATCTTTTATAGAATTGGATTATTAAAAACGAGAAATTCTCCTTCTGGACCAGAATAAGTGTTCAATTGTAATGTCTACATTGTCCCAACAATGTCCTCATACCACAAATATATATTATATATTAGTTAGCATTATATATTAGTTAGCATGGGCAACATGTCCGACAATTATTGCAAATAAACAAAATGTATCAAGCAACTAACTATAGTACCCACCAAAGCCATTACAGTGCTAAATCATGATCACCAAACAAATTATTGTTATTATGTTTTGTTGGTACAGTTGTGGTAGATGAAACAGAACAATCAATCGCCAATAGTGCACAGTGTTGTGGAGATTCCAGCGTCGTATGTGCTGGGATGTAGCAAAGAACAGTTTCAGTTTCTTGGAGTGATCCATGTATCCAAATATGTATCCAAACAGATATATTAATTGATCCATGTATCCAAACAGACATATTCATCTTTTGTTAATATAATCTAGTCTAACCCTGTCAGCAGTTCCCAACCATTTTGATTTTTTTTTGAAATATGTATTTGTGAAGTAAATACTACTTTGAAAAAGTGATGTATAGATGAGCCTGTATATATTTTTATTTTATTTTTAAAGAAAAAAATTTAATTGAGCATGCACTGTACCGGTGGAATATGTATTACATTATGACACTATTCAAATATGTATAGTTGACTGGGGATCGTCTCTAGATTGCAGATGGAAATGTGTAAAGTGTATCAACACTAATATAATTGGTCTGTTTTTAAAACTTAATCACCTGCTTAGAGAATCATCATGAATAGACAAAATACTCAATAAAAGTTAAACCACCACATACATGTGTGTGTGTGTGTATTCCTGTATGATTGTTGAATGAGTTTGTATTTTCTTCTCATTTTTAAATTCAAACCAGAGTTTAGAGCTAATTTTGTAAATTTGATCTGACATGAGACATTCTTTTTCTTTCAAGAATTCAGTTTTGAAAAATCCTGTAGAATAATTTTTTTTGTTTGTAATAGTCCAATAATGAGCACATTAATAGAAGATCCTAACACAGTTTTCCATGTTGTTCAACCAGAAGAAGGATGAACTTTGATTCACAAGGGCCCTTAGCATCCATCACATTAGAACTGCGCAGTTAACTGTGTTTAGCTACAATGACAATATAAAATTTGATCCCTCAGAATTACATCAGATCAAGTTTTTTTTTTTTTTTTTTTTAAAAAAATCACCCAAAGCAAACAATAAAAGTAAAATATTCCAAATCCCCTTTTCCCACACTTCGAAGTTTCTGGAATAATAAATCCAATCAATAACAACTGGGTATCTTCTTTGATATTGTAAAAAGCCTTACTGGCAGAACCTCCAGACGGGTCTTTCCAAACTCCAGCTTCACCACCCCCCTTGGACTCTTCAATTCTCACACTATCCCAAAATATTTTTTTTTAAAAACTTTGATTAATCTTTTTTCATGAAAATCATATCTCACAAAAGCTGGAACCTCTTTTTGGCCTCCAAAAGAGCGCGTGTGTCACTGTTGTCTTTTAGTCATTTGTTTTTTTTTCTGCTTTTCCTCTCTATTTGATTTGTGTACCTTCCATCCAGTGGTCCTTCCTTTCCAAAAAACCATTCACAGGTGTTATTTTGCCAAATGAAAAGTGACAACTGAGACCGTATGATGAGAGAGAGACACTCACCAAATTTCAACCAAGCTTTGAAGTTCCATTGAAAAAGCATAACCCCATCTTCTATTATTGTCTCACTATCTCAAGTCATCAACACCACCCACCATAACCCACTTACATTAAGTCATTAGAAGATTATCGCCCCCCCCCCCCCCCCCCCTTCAGTAAAAGAGTGGGGATACATTAGTCATTGATTTTTTAATCCAATTTCCATTTCAAAATCAATCTTCCAACCATTGATACACTGTGATACTATAATATACACTATGAGCATATAAAAATTTAACTTTTTTTTTAAATACATTAATATATCTCAATTTTTATAAAAATATATAATTCAATAAACAAATGCATATTAAAAAAAACAATGAATATTGTTTGTGGCCGAGACCACACTCAAGGCTGCTCATATCATTTTTCTTCTTAACAAAGCCTTAATGAAAGTAGAATACACAAAAAAACCGAGTCTCTCTAATAATACAACCATTTACACCTTAATCAACCACTTTTTTTTTTTTGACAAATTGAAAAGGGGGCTCTATTAAAAATAAAAATTTAACCAAAAGAGAAGGGGCGCGTGACGTCACCGACTGTCGCTATCGTGCGCCGCCGCCGACTCGGTTTGAACTCGGCAAGAGACTCAAAAGCGTGCGTTCTCGAACCCGTGCAAGTCACTCACCCGGTTCATCGACTTCCTCATTATCGCCACCTTCGCCAGCCTCTCCGCCGCCCTCCACGCCGACGTCGGCGTCAGCGCCTCCGCCCCTCCGACCGTCTCCGCCGCCGCCGTCTCCGTGGTCCTCCTACTCTGCGCCGCCGATTGCTGTTGCCGGCGCCACTTCAGCTCCGCCATCTCGGTTTCCACGACGCGCAGGTTCTCGTCCGCCGATATCGAGCTCGACTGCATCAGCAGCGACCGCGCCGAGGAGAGCAGGTGAAGCGCCGTCGCGGAGTCGCCGCGCTCGACGAGACGACGCGACTCGGCGGTGGCGCGGGTCGCCACGAAGAGGTTCCTCAGACGCTCGATCTTCGGATCTGACGATCGGACGGCCCTCGCCGTTGGGAGGACCAGGGCCCGGTCCCGGCAGTGGCGGAGCTCCTGCGTCGCCGGATCTTTGAAGCAGCACCTGATCGACATCAATCTCTGGTCGCCGCGCCGCCGGCGGAGGAAGATTTGGGGACCCTCATCTCGACCAAAAGCTCCCTCTCCTCCTCCGCGTACAGGTCTCCGATCCTCACCGACGAGGACGCGCCTCCAGCGCCGACGAGCGCGGGCCGTCCGCCGCATGAGTAGACAGCGGTGATCTCCCCCGCCGCCGGTGACCCCGGCGCGAACCCGATCTGGAGACGGACGTCCTGCGCGACCACGCTGAGGAGCCCCCCTACGCACCTGGCGAACGCGTCCTCCGCCGGCTCCCCCTTCTTGTTCTTCCCGTCCCCGAATCCCGATGCGTGGACGGGAATCTCGAGGTGCGCGAATCTTGTCGAGGACGGCGTCGTTGGACGGCTGCGATTCGTCGAAGACGAGCGGCTGCGATTCGTGTTCGCGCTTGACTGATCTTCTGACCGTCCGAGAGGAGGACGATGGACGCGACGGGGTTGCGGTGGCGGCGGTCCTCGAGGACCCTCGCCGCTTGCGAAGAGCCTCGGAGGAGACGCCGGCGGCGGCCCCGCCGCCGCCGCCGCTGCATGCGAGCCGGTCGACGATCTGCCTCGCCGACCTCTTCCCCGCCGGCGACATCCGCCGCAGCGGGAGAAGCCGCTTCGCGACGCCGGAGAAGGCGACGACGGAGAGGCGATCGGCGGGCCCGAGCGAGGCGACGAGGAGCCTCATCGCGCGCTTCAGCATGTGAAGCTTCGCGCCGGACATGGTCGCGCTCACATCGAGCACCGTCACCAGGTCGATCGCCGCCCTCCGCCCGGGCTCAAGCATCACCGCCTCCGCAGCCGCAGGAGCCTTCACGCGCAGAGCGACGATGTGGGTCTCGTGGTATCGGCTGATGGAGACGACCGCCGCCTCGGACGACATGCGCACTTCGACGCCGGCATTGTTAACCGGCGGAGAAGTAGAAGAAGAAGAAGACGATGGGTTGACGAAGAATCCCTGGAACTCCCCAATCTCATCATCATCCCCGTCGTCGTTCTCTTCGTCCTCCGCTTCGAAGATGGGGTTGAACCGGGTTGGTCCGCCGTGGGGGGTGGAGAGGAGTGGCTCATCATCATCGTAAGCCTTTTTGGGGGTGGATTCAGGTTTGGGTTCAATCGATTTGGTTGGTGTGGACGGCATTGATTTGGGTTCGTGACGATGGGAAGAAGAAGAGGAGGAGAGGAGGGACTTGTGAAGGGTAACGAGAGGTGGGTCGCGCCACTGGGAGGAGCAGACGGGGCAGACGAGGGAGGAGGTCTTCTTGACGTGGGAGGCAATGCAGGGGAAGTGAAACGCGTGCGAGCACTCTGCGGTGAATATCGCCCTCCCCTGTCCCGCTTTCACTCCCTCCATGCACACTCCGCACCTGCTGTTCTGCTCAAACACAAAAAAAAAAACACTAACATCATTTCGTCTGCAGTTATTGATTAATATACAAATATACTATACAATGATTTCACTTACTCTAGACAGGCGAAGCCCGGATTTGAAGATGTTCGCGAGTCGAGAAGGAGATCTGGGAGACGACGGCGTCGAGTTTGACGGCGTCATCCTCGTCGTCCTGCATTGCAGCCTCGGCCCGTCTTGGACCTCCGGAGGCGGCGGAGGAGTGGTGGTCCGGCATCGAAGCCTAGGCGTAGAAGGGTTGCTCCCGCCGCCGCCTCCGGAGGAGGAGAAGAAACCCAACCTCGAACAGGTCTTCGGAGCTGGACTGTCCGGCGCCACCGCGGGCTCCGCCGCTTCTGGGTCGCCCCTTATTGAGGTACAGAACGCTCTCCGCCAACCCGTACCCATTTTTTTTTCCTTTCTTTCTCTTCTTCGCTTTCAATCTCTTCCTCTCTATATGGACGGGGCTTTTGGTTTCTTTTGCTGACTCGGAATCAGTAGGAGACAAAACAAGGGGGGAAATAAAAAAGATGACAGGATTGAATGAGGTGATTGAGATATGGACATATAGTAGTTATCTAAAAATAAAGAGCACATTGAATTGAACGTGACAGACATACATATTTCCCCATATACATATGTATGTAATAATGGGAATAGAAGATGGTCACATATTTATTTACATTTCGGATAACATTAATATCTGAAACTCTGACAGCCAGTAAAAAAAAAACCGCCCTGGGCGAGTCAACGCGGTCCCTCTATTCCTTTCTCCGTCCCACGTTACGTGCCCACCGACCCTTCTGTGAAACCTCCGGTATAAAATGACGATTTTGTCCTCTGGTTACCTCGTGATCAGGACCGGTTTCCGAACAGTGTAAATTACTGCCTGGAGAAGGAATTATTCGCCTCAGTTTTTTAATAATAATACTAATAAAAAAATGTAAATGATAAATGCCGACCTCACGTGGACCCAGTCTCCTATGCTTAACGCCGTTAGTTCCTCTCATGCTGACGTTACTTAAATGCTTTGAAACCACTTCACTGACTTCCCCAAACGTCAACCCTAACTCTTTTTTTTTAAATCCCTCCGATTATTTAACGCTTTATGTCATAATAATAAATTAATAATGATAAGGTCTTTATGAACAGTAACTGAGCCCCTCTCAATTTTTTACCCTTTTAGTAGAGACTTGAGGTTACACTGACACCCCCCATTTTTGACCCACCTCTCACCGGCTACGTCCGGTCACCCGCTCCTGTCGTGCCCTTATTCGGCGTTTAATGCGCACGTCAGCGGTCGGGTTGACCGGTTTGTCCGGTCAAAAGGCTGATGTGGCGCGATGCACGTGTCAATTCCTAATTCTTCCTCGTGAGTCTGACTTGGCGGCAGTCCGTCAAAGAGAAATAAATGCCACTTATGATACAAAGGGATTCACCGAATGGACGGTGGCGATGGGGTCCTCAAGCCTTCGTATTTGTGTTTATTTCGATAAACTTGGGTAGGGCCCAAATGGGCTTAACGGAGCGGCCCAAGATGGGCCCACTTGATGATGTCAAGCGGCTGGGCTTTGGAACTCGGACCCCACAGGGCTGTGTCCGGATCCGAAATTCGATTAATTGTTTTTGTGTTGTGTGTCAGATCTCGGATGCTAACATTAATATATATTGTATAATAATTTGATGAGACAAAGATAGAATAGAAGCAAATGATGGGTGCATTAAAATATTTATATTATTGGTTTGTCTATGTGGGGTGGGGTCAGACACATGGTGCTGCCTTTGGTGACACTCTATGGGTGGTTCAAAAATATAATTATAGTTATTTTTTTATTAGAAAAAAAAATAAAAAATCGTACTGCTAATGATATTAGTAATCCCAAGATTAGGTTGGTGTGACTTCTTTTTAACATTTTTGTTGTGTTTTGTTGTGTTTTTTTTTTAATTGCGCCACATAAAAGTGTCCTTTGTTAGTGTATCGTTTGACAAATGACATCAATGGCACTAGTGGGGGTGGGGGGCTTAATCAGTTCACAAGATTACAAAATCTGAATTATTAACTTTAAACTTTAATTTAATCATATGAGTATATGACCCCACTTGGATGTTGAGATCTTGACGATTTTAATCTTCGGGGTTATTTACATTTCACCCCTAATAAAATCTTGAATTATTTTTAAATATCTTTTTATGATGATGGATCCTGACATCAGTAAAAAAAATACAAACTCTAGTGCATATCTAGTGCATAATCTAACAAAACTAAAGTTATTATCAATTATGTATTTGTTTAAATTCTGGTGCATATCATAATTTGGGTCCCAAAGAGAACATTAAAATGATCATTCATTTTATATAACCTGGAAATCATTTTTTTAAAAATTGGTTAGGCTTGTATTGTGATCATGTTTACACTGGGATTGAAAATTAATTCTTCATAATTTAATAATTCTTTAAAAATTCTTCTATATAAAGCTCTAAATATCATTTTTTAACCCAAAATGCAGTCAAACACCATAAATGAAATTAACAATGTTAAACAAAATACAATTGGTTGCACTTTAGCTGAAGATCAAGCAGCACTATGGTTATATAAAATGGTGTGTGATGTATATCCCAATGAATATATTAATGATTTAACTAATACTTTGCACATGAAGAATTTGGTAGCTCCTCCCCATGTGGAATAAGATCCCCAGGACTATTAAGGTTCCTTTGAATGGCCTCTTGAGGTTAAGGTCTCATGAAACTACTATTTGATGATAATTATTATAATCAGAAGGCACCCATTAAAGAAAAGACTCAACCAATTTGAATTTTGATTCTCCCATGTGTGAAGAAGTTTAAAACAAATGTGTACGGATTACTTCAATGTGACACATTTTGAACTATTGATGCCTTTGGTTTATATTAATAATGTACGAAAAGATCACTAACTAGAATTAAGTTTTTATTAGTGTTTTGTTTGGTTTTATATTAATAGAAAGAATATTTTAAAATAATAATTTATGTTTAGTTAAAGATTTGAACTTGTGATTTTTAGTTTCTTGAAAATTTTTATAGATGTTTTTATTATTACATTGAAATAAAAGCTTTTAAATGTTGGCATATAAGTAACCTCTTTATTATCAAACTGAAACTTGGTTGTGACATCTAAATCTATAACAAAAAAGATAAATATTTTACTAATGTTTAGTTTAGTACTTCTGATATAAAAAGAGAATTCTTCTTTTTTCATAATTTAGTTTTGATATATTTTGTAAGGACGAGGAATGAGTAAAATTTTGCATGGGTCTTCATGAATAAAAGATTTCAAATATCATTTTTCTGTACACTTTAGTAGAAGGAGAAATAAGAATGATTATTGAGCTGGCCTACCATCTACTAATTTGAATTTTTTATGTGTTCTATCTACATCATATACATATCATATCCTCACCATTTCCCTCCAATTGGCATCTCCTTCAAATAATAATTGTTGTTTGTAGATTGATTAGGGTCAGATGGCAATGAAAAATATTCCCTCAAAACTGATAATTAGGGTTGGGGTTGGTGACCCTCACATGGAAGGAGATGGAAAGATAGGTCTACCTGAGAGCCAAGAACATCAACTTATGAGGGAGGGCTGATTTAATAAGAGGATGTCCATATGGGGATTGTGTCTCTTTAGGTGTTAATACGTGGTGGTTGAGATAACCTTCACTAGCACATGCCATGAACCAATAAATGATACAATGAAAAAAAGAGGACTCCAATGATTTGTGAGAGGGTGAGAGACAAGCATATGCCATGCAACTGCAACAACAACTAATCTATAACGACCCTCTTTGTTTCAATCATGGAAAAATTAATGAAAATAGTTATAAACAGAGAGAGAACCTCCTCCACACATGCTCTCATTGTTTCAATCATGGAAAAATAATGAAAATAGTTATAAACAGAGAGAGATCCTCCTCCACACATGCTCTCAACAAAATATCTAAAACAATATTGATCATGACATTAGTTTTTTGTTTGATGTTTTTGACCATCAGATTTCCAAGGTTGACCCTGATCTTAGATGGGTTAACTAGACATATTGCCTATGATGGAGGGGATAATCAAGAGGCTCAGGATCGACCCGTCTTTGATGATCAATTCTCTTGATCCAATTGTTTGTTAGATTGAGTAAATTTACTGTGATTTTGTTACCGTTAATAGTTATACAAGTGTTTTTAAAGATTAATTAATAATCACTTGCTGCTGTAGGTTTCAATTGTTTATTGAGACATGCAACTTGAGTTTGGAATCCTACCTGCCCATGAAGAAGGATTGAACCCTACTTTTTTAAGAAAATAAAATAAAAGAAGTTGTTTTAGAGGATCCATCAGTGTCAGGAAAATTTAAAACTGTGGGACTATAGGAGGCTCCTTATCCTCTTGTGGCATTGTGGGTTCATTTGCACCTCATTTTAATTATCATGTGTCTTTTTGAATTTTGAACCATTCATAGTTTTTGGAATTTTATGTACTGTGAGTGAGGTAAAGTTAGGGAGATTTTTGGATAGCTCTGTGCAATTTACATTCATTCATGTATAATAGATTTGGACCTAATATTGAAAAATAATGCCAAGTACCTGTGAGCAAGATAGTATTAGAATGAAGCCGCGCGTGGTAGTGCTACGCACCACCCCACATGGAAAGATCCACTATAGGTGTCCATAAAAAATAATTCACTAGAATATAAAAAACCTATCTTATAAATTCTCAATGTTTTTTTAAAATAACCGATATGGGACTATAGCTTTTCCTTCTTTCCCAACCACCAACCACTTTCATCATGTTATTTAGAGAACTTTGAATCAAATTTTCTCATTCACCCAAATTGGTTTTGAGAATGTAAATATAATAGGTTTATCTACTCAACGAGAGGAACGTAATCCAATGAGTTTCCACTAAATATAATTAGTGAAACTCAAACTCATTTTAACCCTAAATTGATCAAAACCCAAGTTTTTCCAACCTTTCAATGTCCGTTTGGAAACGCGTTTGAAAAATAAGATTTTGAATGAAATGGTTTAAATAGACTTGATTTATGGAAAAACATTTTCTGCGCTTTATAAAAAACAATTTTTTTACACTAAAAATTGTAAGTAACTTTTTGATTAAGTCTGTTTTCTGAAATCCGTTTGGTAACCATGTTTAAGGCTTAATTAAAAAGCAAAAACAGTCTCGAACGTGCTGCCAAGTGGGTCCTATGAAAGCCAAAGAGATTTTTAAAAAAACACACAGTGTGACATTTAAATATGACATTTTCACTTTTAGTGTTGGGAAACATATTTGAAAAATAAGATTTTGAATAAAGTAACTTAAATAAATTTGATTCCGAGAAAGCGCATTTTTTGCATTTTTTAAAAACCAATATTTTGTTTTAAAAAATGTAAATAACTTTTTAATTAAGTCTATTTTTTAAAATATGTTATATTAGGAGCTTATATGATTTTTTTCACTTAAATAACAATGTTAAGGTAATTATGTTACATCTTAATAATGAGATATAATGGAATCAGAAAAAACCAAACTCATGGTTGAAATCAACACTTGATGACTATTTTCTTGCTTCTTTGAATTATCATAGAAAATAATACATTGATTATTTAAATTTTGAGGATAATATGCGTACTTTTAATTGTGTGGGTATTTTTTATGATACCAATACAATATAATTAATTAAAGATAATTTAAGTTAAATAATATATATAATTTTATAATATGTCTGATTTAAATATATACAACTTTTGACATTCAAAACTCAAAAGAAGTCACGGCATCCACAACCTTCTGCTATAGCTATTAATTTTTGGAGTTAGATACACTGAATCAAACATCTTTTAAAATGCACACATTAATGTATTTAATAAAATTTTAAACAAATCCTCCATAATTCAAAAGAAGAGTAATATATTATAATTCATTAAAAGCTACACTTAAAGTCAGACAGATGAACTATCCAACCTAGAAAAAAAGTCATAATTTGTTTTATTTATTTGCGCAGACACAAAAAAAAAACTAAATGTTTGTTTGTCCACAAGATATTAACCCAAATATAAATAAATAAATAAATAAATTTTGAAGTCCCTTTTTACAGTCCTCACTTTCATTATAACTAGTATATACCCAATTAAGCTAATATATACTAGGATAGAAAATACAAAAAATATGTATTAAATTCGTTCAGAGTCTACATTCTAAAAAAATTCAAGATATGTCACACTTTCCTTACTTTGTTGTGTTCAATGCAAAGTAATGAAGATTTAAAAAAAAAATCAGAAAAGAAAATGTGATGTGACATTCACTTCATAAAATTTAACATAAACATCATCTCATACGTATTGTTATAGGAGAACCACAATTATTCACAATCATTTCATGAAAACAGAATGATAAAGACCTTGTTCCACAATTATTTTTCAAGCAAAGCATAATGTCCATTGCAATTTGCAAGGACAGATCACCTTCACCCTATGCACTGAAAACATACATCAGTCCAAATTCTGAATTAAACCACCCCAAATCAATCCAAAAAAAATAAAAAATGTAATCTCACACACCATAATTTGAACTTATTAACTTCCAAGACATACAGAAGGGCAGAAATATCATCATCAGCCATATCAACAACACAGCAAAATCCAAAGAACAAAACCTTATAGAGAGTTCATATTGATTTTTCAAAATAATTGGCCGACACATCGCACGTGGTTTGCCAAAATTGATCGATAGTAAAAGCTTAGGTGAGCTCAGACAATGTTTCAGGTCTTCATGTGGGTATGAACGCTACTCACATTTCATTTTATCTATACTTGTAGTCCACCAAGTGAAAAGCATTAGTTTGAATTGGATCAAAAGAATGTGTTTTTCATGTGGAAACATTTACACAGTCATGTTGTAATATTGTATGATGTAAAATTTGAAATATTTATAGTGGGAAATGTGTGTATGTGCTACAGATTAACATGAAAAGAATTTGATGAAGCAATGTTGAATGATGAAAATGTGGTTGTACTGTTAGATGCATCTGTTAAACACTCACTGTGGATGCTGCCTTTTGCACTCACCATCCAGTTTCCACACAGTTTCCTCATTGAGAGACAAACTTGTAGGATTCATATGTATTGTCAAAAAGGCTAGTGGAGGGTTGTTGTTCTCTTCTAGGATCCAATATTTGCATGGAAGATGAGGACAAAGTTAGGTAGACACATGTGGGCTTTGGTTTGCCTCACAAAGATTCCCTCTTTCATGAGAGGGGTTTTGTTTTGGGTGTTGCTATGTTCAGTCATTCATGTAGTTCTCACTTAAAATATCTAATAGAGTATATATTCTAATATGTGGGTACATATTTTATGAGAGAGAATGCAAAAGTTTGCATTCAATTAATTCAAAGTATTTCATTTTTTTGAAACATTAGATAAAAGAAATAAAACGCAAATATTGGGATTACAAAATTGATTGGAGGAAAGATCGTGTAAGATATTCTTTTTATTTTTATCAAATGATAAAGAAGGATTGGATAATAATTTGAAATGGCGATGTTGCTTGTGGTTCAATCTTAATACATGCACGTAAAACAATAAAGGGAAAATAAACAACGCAAATCACAATGAAACACAAATTTGACATAGTTAGACAACTTGTCTACACCAAGGAGAAAAAAAAGAGGAATCGACAGGTATCGCTTAATAAAGTTAATCTCTCTTAACCTTAAAAAGAAAGAGACGAAATACAGAGATATAAAGACCAAAATACCCAAAAAGATTCATGAGGATAACTCATGGTCAATTTCATTTTGATGATAGGACCTTATTTCTTAAGCCCTCCGAACAGAGTTACATTCAGTGCAGACCTTTCCTGTTGAAAAACAAGATATTTCACAACAAAACCACTAAAACATATGAAGCTGAGGAAGATTTCTTTAAGAAAGAGATGTGCATTCCACATGGGTTGTGTGAGGGAATGGATGATGGGTACTGTTTTGACCTATTATTTGGGGTACATGACATGAATTATAGCTTTGATACATGGGGGAAGGGTCTAAACAGTACTTCCCATATGAGAGAGATTGAGAGACAGAACATATGCTAATGATAGAGAAATAGTCCCATTTGGTATCATATTACTATAGGAATAACATGGCATAACATGGTCTGCCTATATTAAGACTGATGTGGTTTCTTACCTTTTCAACACCTTTTAATGTCTCATTATTTCAGTACAATATAAGATTGAAACTGAAGTATTACATATTCACTGGATCATCAGATTTAAGTTTTGAATAATAGATGCCGAGCATTTCTGTTGGGCTCTTTTTTCCTTTGAAGTCTCCATTGGAAATATCAATTAACTATGTGAGGGTACTTCAAACTTGGTATCAAACCAGCTATATTCTTTGAATGGACAAATATTTATTAAAAATAGATCAAATGTGTGAACAAGTTGACTAACACTGGATCTAGTGAATGAGAATTCTGACTTTTCAACTTAGTTGTTTAATTTGAAACTAATAGGGTCAAAGGACACAACAATTCCCAATGAAAAAGAAAATTGTTCATCTTTTCTTCAAGGTCAGACCTCTATATGGCAGAATGATATTAAAGTAAATTAAGTGTGAAAAAAAATCTAACATATATGATTTAAATAAAATGTAGCTACAAAGTTTGGGGACAAATGAATTTATCAGTCAAACTGTATGATCTCAATATTTGAACCTCATCATCTTTGAATACTCCTTTGTCAGCCTCAACGTGAGAAAGATGTTAGAGTTGAGCATTTGAATGATATAATGTAATCTCCTCCGACATATGTATATATAGTAAGCCAAATAATTCATAGACATTAGACAGACCATCTTGAAAGTGGAGGATGATTTATTGTTTTGTGTTGATGCAGGGGTTCAAACTATGACAAAAACAATATAACACACATGGATGATTCGACATAATTTGCATACATCAATAGAAAATTGAAGAATATATTTACTATATCAAGGAATCGAAGTAGAAATGAAGAAAACCTCATTCAACCACATCTTAAACCCACACATAAAAGAGACTAAAGAAATATGAGTACTAGGGACTAAACTGTCCTTGTAGAAACTCAGGAAAGGAAAAAAGAGAGAGAAGTACTTCTCTCTCTTTTGACTCTATTTTTCATTCTCTAGAAACTTTTTATTTCTCCATATCTTTTTTAGAACCTTCTCTATTTTTCATCATTTTCTCTCTAAAATTTTCTTAATTTCTCTAATCTTATCATCATAGAATCTTGCATATGTTTCAATCCTCTCTTTCTAGAATTTTCTATTTTTCTAATCTTATCTCTTTAATCTTTTATATTTTTCCGTACTTATTAATGAGTAGTGTGTGTGGTGTGCCTTAGTGAGAGAAACATTATTTTTACGAGATTTTTGTTATCAATAAAATGCTTTATTATCTTGTTTCGCTTACTATTCCTTAAGAGTAGACCCTTTTCTGATTAAAATGCAAGACATGTCAAAACATTATACAAGAAAGATAAGAAGTTGGGCATCCCATGCAAAGAAAAAACCATAATCTTAACATTAACAACAGTCATGTATCTTTCTCCCCAATAAGGATTGATGCAAACATGTTATATGCTTAGTAGTCACCTAGAAGATGCTCCTTTCTATTTCTTTCAAATTTGGAAGTTATTGCAAATAAATGCATTTTGTTTATTGCAAGGATTTCATCCTTACAGCGATTGGAGAACAACTTGATTTGTGAATTATGATATGATGAGACAGGGCATGTATATCTTAAGTTTCTGTTATGTCAAATCCAATGAACTGAAGCAATGCATTCTGTCTGGCTAATGTAACTCTCTTTACATTGACAGATCCTTAAGGCATGTGGGACCAAAAAAAAGTTCGAGGAAAATGTCACAGACAGTCTTGCAGTCTCACGTGCAGTACTCATTGTTTGATTTTCTTTTTTAATGATTTAAACTTTATCTAATAAGGTATGGTCATTCATGAAAATAAAGTGTATATATGAAAAAGTATGTGTTTTGGTTAACTAGAAATAAAACTCGTTCGAGATATATGATACCGCAGACAAGACTGCAAAAGAGAATGTGTATATCAACAATGCCCAAAAATTATATCATGCAAATGAAAAAGGATTAGTATTCCATGAGCCCTTTGAAAAGCAATGTGTGTATTGTCATTAAATATGTCTAGCTTCTATTTGAGAATCATCAGAGTTATTTACCCCTAATAGATATATATAGCGGAATAGATGACTATATATAAATCAAAAGTGATTTTTTTGTCTAATTGCCTTTGTCGTCAATCTCACTGGAATACATAAAAAAAATTGGATTCAACTTTGATAAATTATAGATAAATGATGAATAATGGTTTAAATGACAACTCTGGTCTTACATTAGCTCTTTGTGTTTGAGAATGTGTCAGAAATGTGTTAGAATGTAACATGTTTTGGGATGTTTGTGACATTTTAGGCGGAATAATTTTTCTAAATGACATGGAATAGTATTCTAATTCATTGACACAGAAAGTCTTAATAATTAACTCGAGCATCACTTAGAAAAATCATCAAGATTTATCTGTGATTTTATACCAACAGACAAACAAACAATCTTTTCTTCTTTTTTTAATCAGGGCTTATAGTGGAGTAGGATGCTAATAAAGGTTCAGGAATAAGGGGACAATGCACCCAATAATCAGGATTCATGTTGGCATGCAAGGTGGCCTAATTAAAAGCCTATTCCAAAAGTATTATTAGTTTTGTTAATGGAGTGGATAGAAGGTTCACTGTATGTCAGCTTGCTTAGCTTTTGATGCAGTCCCACATGGCTTGCTAACTGAGAGACAAGAGGTTTAGGACTCTTGTGTAATGTCAAAAAGGCTATCAGAGATTCAGAGAAGGGTTGTTCTGCACTTTTTTTTAGTAGGATTCATGAGAGTGGCCAAAGACAAAATCAAAATGAGAAGATTAGGCAGGATAGGGGCCTTGGGAGGCCTCAGAAGTGAGACAGGAGGTATCTCCCATTCATTTGTGATGAGACTGATGTGCATTTATTTATTTACTTATTGAATGAGTTTAATTAGCTCTTTCAAAAAGGTTTGAGTGTGTATTATAAGTGTTGACACTTTCTAAGGGACACTTCATTCCCATGTCATCATACCTTGACCATGTTTTTGGATATCAAACATGACCTGAAACCAACTTATGACAAGCTTTAAATCTTGCCCTCAAAACCAACTTATTGTGTATATATTTTCATTTACATATATGAAAAAAAACATGTGGGTGATTTGTTGGGCTATCATATGTTATGCATTATATCTACTACCATGACCTGAACTCTTCAGCCAAGTGCAAAGAGAGTTTGTGATGCAGAGGAGTAAAAATGTAAAAATAGAAAAGTTGGATACCTTTACAATATTAAGAGATGTGTCAGTCTTGTCACTTTTGGGGACTCATGCAGCCAATTGGTTAAGGGCGCTGTTACACTCGGATCCATTTCCAGCCCTATATGCGTCAATAGATTTCTATTGACGCATATACTCACTTAACGAGACATGTTTTGAAAGAATTTTTTTACATTTTTTATAAATGCATCCATGCAATTCACTAAGTATATGCTTCATTTTTTAAAAGTATGTATCTCATTAGATGAGGTATACTATTTTTAAAAAATTCGAAACACATGTAGACTGAAATTGAGACTGTAAATAAGACTGGATGTAACATTATCCATTGGTTAAACTTTAGATCATTAGACCATTTTGCTCTCAGATAAAGTCCTAATTTTTATAAGCCTTTTTTGGGTATCAGAACATCTACTTTTCTAGTTTTAATGCCTCCATGTATAAACTCTTGATTTCTTTGATTTATTTAACCAGAAGCATAATTGTTAAGTATTGTATCCTAAAGGGTTGGCACCTGAGCACCAAATGAATTGGACCAGAATCAACAGATGGTAATGGGCCGGTTAGATGGTGGGCCTCTAAAGCCCAACACATGATATGGAGGGAGATTACATCTGGACCATGGGTTTTTTAAGAACATATCTGTATGCATTCAATACATGAACATCTCCTTCACTTTGTATAAAATAATATTCATTGTGTTAGTGTATATATATATATTTTGTCTTAATTTTAGTCTCATGAATCAATGGTATATGCATCAATAAAAAAACATTTATATTTTTTATAAATACAGTTCTGTATGACATTTATATTTTTTATAAATACAGTTCTAAAAACATATACATTATTAAATGACATACGTACCATTATCCAGATTCATTAGTTAAATATATGTTTCAAAAAAAATTCAAAATGTGTGCGTTGACTGCAAACAAGGTCGAACATAACATTTTCCATTGTACACAGTCATCGCTGCAGTCCTACCTCTGAAATCAGAGTATACAAGTATATACTCTATGAGCTACTCTTACCAATAAATGCTTTCATTTTCTTCACTTTTTTTCTTGAAAATATGTAACTTAACCAAGACTGCAGAAGAAAAAAAATGAGATAAAGAGTACTTGGAACACAAATCAGAAAACATACCAGAAAAAGGAGGTTCACATGACACTTTACACATTCAATATCCCATTTAGGGAGGGTGGAGCCAAACACTTGTCCAATCACATAGAAATCTCTTCACTTTCATGTATGTAGTAGTTATAGTAGTAATAATAATAACACCAGTAACTAGAAAAACCCAATAACATACTGGAAAACATAAGTACCAGGGGAATATGAGCATCCGAATTCATGATCTGCCTCCCGTTCCTTCAGGCATCCAGAATCTCACTTCCTCTTCTACCCACAATCAACTCCAATCAGGTACAACTGTGCAACCCCTCTCAAACAAGCTTCTGCTCCCTTTTGTGTGAAGTATTGGTCAGAAAGCATACATCAAGGTCGGACAC
Organism: Acorus calamus; assembly: GCA_030737845.1. Classification (NCBI taxonomy): domain Eukaryota; kingdom Viridiplantae; phylum Streptophyta; class Magnoliopsida; order Acorales; family Acoraceae; genus Acorus; species Acorus calamus. Next base: position 1,912,033 of record CM060859.1, on the reverse strand, counting down.
CGGCTAGTTCCTGTTCCTGCACTTCTCCATGGCCCTGGGCGCTGCATGCGAGAAAAAAAAAATGAGATCGCTCACTTTCTACTTTTAGGCATGATTTTATAATCATCTCAAAATGTGTATATGATCCTAGTAACCCCTCCACAAGGCTGATGATTAACAAGAAAACAATATCCGTTGTAGGCTGCGAGTGGAATAGAGTTTGAATTAACTTTTCACTGAAAGCAGCTTTTAAAAATAGCTTTTCACCAAGAATGCATTTGTTTTTGAAATGTAGTTTTTTTTATATATAATTAAAAGTTCTTTTTCAATTTCTTTGAAAACTAGTACCGCTCAGAGAGTTTGGAAACAAGTTGGATTATATCTGATTCCTTGATTCCTGCAAAAGCAAAATCTCTAAAAACTGCCCAAACTCATTTCCAATCATTGCTTAAGTTGTTGAAGGAAAGAAAATATACGCACCAAGGCCAATGGCATCTGAGCTTTTCATGATACGCAGCCGCTTACAGGAATTGATGAACATCCTGTCAGGAACCCAAATGCATTCAGAATGGTAAGTAATAAGAATGATTGGAAATACACAAATTTAAACAGAGTTCAATTACCCCGAATCTATTAGCCAGAAAAAAGACTGACATACAATAGTAGCATTGCAATATAATTCAGAGAATTACAGGTGACTAGACAATAAGGGGTCATTCGTGTAACTACTGAACCATCAAACAGATTTTGTCTATAACTGAGCCAAGCAATTCCCAAATTTTTTTTTTGGGGTATAAAATTTGTATGTGGCATGTAAAATATAAAACTAGAGTGACTTATCATTTACATGCTAACGATAAACTCAAAGCCAGCAAGTGTCATAATATAGGAAAATATATGTGGAGAATGTCCATTATGGTTTCACACTTTCACTAATTTGACAATCACCAAGCAGTCCACGGAGAGGAAGAGGACAGTAGATGGGTGCACAATTTTTTGCAATTTCTTAGCTCCCTTTTGGTGAATAACCAACTTATATATTACAGTAAAAATATATGAACGCCCATGTCAGACACGGATACCGAGTGTCCACAGCATCTTCAAAAAGCTGGATTCAAGAACATGCTTTTATGTGCATTAAAGATGCACAAGTTACAGTAAATTCATAAAAACATGTGATAAATGGAACCACATAAAATTGGGTTTTCTAAGTATGACGTGGTATCACCATCTACATTAGAGTAACAGAAATGTGCTTTGGACAGGAGACATCAGATATTATAGTTCATGCTATGATGTGGCATAGACATGCCCATGTGTCCACATGGTACACTGACATTATATGGGCCCAAGGTTTCCTTGACAGCTTATAGCATGCTGAAGAAAAGCTTGTATGCAGAATAGTATGACATTATAAATCCTTATCATGGACTAAAAAATGGACAAGTAACAAAACACTGTCCACCATCGAAATGAATGGTCCTTACTGATACTGTAAGCACCACAAACCTGATTACACATGAATTATAATTTTCCAAAAATAGAAAACAGTTATCCCCTGGTCCTCATGTCAGTCTATCCAGGCTCATTAATATGAGCAACAGGTTTTGAAGCAATGAAGCTTACAACATCCATTTAATTTTCTTTTCAGAGAGGAGCACCCATTTCAACTTGCTTTAACAAGTCTATTTTGTCTGATTAGGCTATATATAAACATCAGCAAAATATTCATTAAAATTGCATGAGCATTTGCACTGGGCTTAATTAGATGTAAGGCCAAGATAAACACTGGGATATGCACAAACAGCCTGGACAATAACCCACAAAAAAATGGAATGCTCTTCAGAGGCCACCTAGATAGAGAGTGCATTTAAGAGAATTAAAGCCAGAACATTACTGGTCAACTGCTTGAGAAGTCAACATTTTATTTATACACTGGACAAGTGATATGTATTTTATTACTAGGATCAACAAACTGTGCTACATGATCCAAGGACAGCCATACTGAGCAGCTACCTATGCTCGTGTGATGGTTAAATAGATAGTCACTTTCAGTAAACAACTGCATTAGGCAGCAGACAGCCTGTTTCCAAAATGTGGATGAGAGAGGTAGGTGCATATTGGATCACAAGGAGCAACTAAAATGGACTTTTACAATTTGTTCTATGAAACAGATAAATTGACTTCCATTCAAGGGTAGGCCAGTCAACTAACAACCTCCTATGATCATAAAATAGATTACAACTTTATCAAAAAATCAGTACCATACCACCAACATTTCTTGAGAAAATCAGATATAAAGTTATATGCCAAAGCATTGAAACATACAACATGGGGTTGGCATATCCAACCCCCCATCCCCCCCCCCCCCCCCCCCCCCCAAAAAAAAAAAAAAGGAAATAAAACATACAACACAACTTGCCAAGAGTGAGAATTTCACTCCAGCATCATTAATAGCATCTACAAACAATAAATTGGTTGAACAAATCATACAATTGCATTTTTTTTTTGCTACCTTATAAGTTATTGGCAAAGAAATGTTGAAGAAACAAAACTAGTGCTATAAATATTTTACACTACAAGGCCACATAAATACGGTGCATAGAATGGATACTCTCTGAAGTTTATGAAGAATGAATAAAATGCATCAGTTTCATATCGACTTTTATTATCTGTGTATAAAACCAACCAGAGATTTTCTTGACTTGTAATAATGCGAAATAGGATAGCTTCAACAAAACATGTAAAATAATCCCAAAAAGCAAAGAAATATCATTATTAGCCAAATGAATAAGAAACTTACTCCCAAGGGACATCTCCAACAAGCATCCAGTCCCCGTCTTTGTCCTCATAGGTGAGCACGTATTCTGAACCATGCAAGAGATCCCTCAGCTTGCTCTCACTCAACATGTCCTTCCCTGGAACTCCATGGGGCCCACATTGGCCTGTAAACATAATCAAATCGTAGTTAAAGCAATGCAGTATATTATATATCATTGAAAGAAATTTCATATATAGGAAAGGAAAAAGAAAACATGAGCCAATTGCCAAATCAAGAAATAAACAATAAAAATAAAAATCAAATATATGTTTTAATATGATTGCCTAAAAATTTTCTGGTTAATATACTTCACAAAGACTTAGCACTTTGTCATTTCTCACCTATGGTAAAGCAGCTGAACATCTTTTCCAGGGCAGAAGAAAACTCCTGATAGGCAGTGTAGTTTCTCAGATCAACCTTCCTCAAGTAAGGAGCACCATCCATGCTAACCTTCACGAACAAAGCTCCAGAACCTGGTTTCCCATCAACCTCTTCATTCGTCTTCAAATTGGAGGCCAAGGTGTTCTTCCTGAATGATCTGATGGGCGGCCAACCAACCACCTGTGCCCTGCAAATTATTTGAAAAAGCAATTATTACTCGCATGATCAGCTCAAACAAACATCAAGATTTACACCATCATAAAGCAAACCATACTTCGCAGCTGGTGCATGTGCATTGTTATTGGTCGAACCCATCTGGTTTCGACTGGATTCACTCAGAACATGGGACCTGTCCTGTGGCATCGTTGGAGTTGCAATCTCTTTCAGAATTGAAGATGATGAAGCCCCATTAACTTCTTTGACAGAAACAGGTTTGGGTCCTGAGTTTGGTGGAACCCTGGATGACAGAAGTGCATTTGCACCTGAATTCATCCAGTTCTTCTCGGAGAACCCATCCATGGCATCAGAGAACCCCCTCTTATTTCCAGAAACAACACTCTTAGAAGGGAGCAATGGAAACAAAAGCTTCTCGTCGAGCTTTGCTGAGCTCGTGAGACTGATATCTGTGTCCCTCTCAGGGGACTGAAACCCAGGGAGTCCAAGGCACAGTTCGGTCGCCTTCAGGTTCAGGGAGGTGTCTTTATCCATGGGTGAGACCACAGAGCAGCTCTCCATGGATGAGCTTTCTGACAAACCCATGTAATTACGCTCTTTCAACGTTGTCAGTCCGCTCTGGCAGGTACTGTCTGTTGAGGCCGAAGAGGCCACCAACAAGACTGTACTGTCCCCGCCCTCAGCAACGCCAAGAGATGGTGGAGGCATCAGATTTCAAGGTTCGTCTAACCCTCCGGGATAATCTGTCACATCAAATTTTGTACGCATTGGATCAGAAAGAATCACAACATAACAAACGTATAGCACCAAGAATTGCATAATGATCGGTGGCATTCCCCCCCTTTTATGACCACATGAAATAGAACTCATCTATTTCCAGACCAAAGAACCATGCAGCAAAATGAATACCCAAAAAGAGAGAAAATGTGGATTAAAACCTGCAATTGAAGATTGTGAATTTGTAATAGCTATATAAATGGAAGGAAAGTTGAACAATGAGAATTATTTAATTGAGCAACACATTCTAAAACAGATGTCCATCAAAATTTTGGCCTCAGAAACTAATGGAATCTATGTGTTTTCAAAATCTACAGAAGACCGCCATAAAAGAAACAGAATCAAAGATAAGCTCAAATAAATTGATGGAACTAGTACATGAGAGAAAAGTAGACATTGAATCAGAATCTGAGAACTCACAGCCTGCAAAATTTTACAGAAACAAAAAATCTCAAAACATCAAAAACCATAGATCCAGTCGTCAATGAATCCTTACCCTTCAATATTTTAAAAACTAATACAACTTAGGAGCAACCAAAAAAACAAAACAAAAAAAACAAAATATACACAAGGGTTTATAATCTTGACGAAGGCGCATTAATGACAGTCTACACCAATTCAACCCAAATTACATCAAATGAAATATAAATCCCAGCATAGATCGTCCTCGCAACCAAAACAACCTCAAAAAAAAAAAACAGAATCACCAAAACCACTATAAAAAAAAAAGTAAAATTTCCAGCCTATAATCCGGACAAGGGAAATGCATTACAATAGAACCCAAAAGACAGATCCGAAACACAAAAAGAAAAAAAATTTGAACCACTTCCAACGTAACCAACCTCAAAAACCCCACAAAAAAGTGTTTTTGAGCAAACCCATTCAAAGATTCCTCCAAAAACTCAAAAGCCCACCAAAAAAACGAAAAACTACGTTAAAAAAACCAGATTTTGAGCAAACCCACAAAAAATCACACACAAAGAGGTTCTTGAGCAAACCCATTCAAAGATTCCTCCAAAACTCAAAACTCATCAAGAAACACACGAACTTGAACATACACCAACGACGAAACCTCAACAAAAATCAGATTTTGAGCTCATACAGCCATACCTTCACAGGTTCCTCCAACAAAAACACAAAAGAACCCTTTGAAGACGGAAAAACCGAGCTGAGAAGACGATCACGTATGAGCTGTTGAAGCGGATTCACAGGTGATGCGTGATTTCTAAAGAGAGAGAAGGAACATCTCATCAAGGCCCCTCCATTTACCAATACAAAGCCAACAACAGCTACAACTCTCTCTCTCTCTCTCTCTCAAAACAATTAAAAAAATAAGAGACAAAATAATAAATAATGTATATTTAAATATAAATATATAATAATATATATATATAATAAGCTCGCTTGGTCCGGACAGTCGGCTTTTGGTGTGGAAGTCGGGGTTCAGTGGATGGACGGCTCTGATGGGGTTTGTGCGGCAGATTCTGAGCCGTGGATCTGTCACGTTCGTGGTGAACAAAATATCTCGGGAGAATCATTGCACGCGTAAAAGTGGGGAGTGACCACTGTGACGGTTTTACCCTTACCGAGGTTTTATGTGGGGATGTAATAGAGGAGGACAGTTATGTCATTTTGGGTGGACTTGACATGAAGAGTCCCCCCGTGACTGACTTTTGGGTTGGTTTTGTTAAAATGTCGAAAATACACTTCAAAGAGGATTAATGAAAAAATTATTTTGTTTGAAAAGTTGTGTTTTCCCTTTATGTGGCAGACATCAACATCATTTTTATTTGGTATGGATGTGTGGTCCACAGATGCAACATTATTTTTGTGGTGTATTATTATATATATTATTATTATTTTTCCTTTATAAGCTGTCAATAAAGTTATAAATGGAATGAAAATAGTTTTAAAAGATAGAGATATCAAAATAAAGAAATTTACATCATGATATTTTTTTTGTGTGGTTCAAGCTTCTTACGCAAGTTCATGTGAGTTGTAATTATTCTATATTAATGAAGCGGGTGAATAAAAAAATTGGTAGACATTTTTATAATAATGTTGGTGTCTATGGTTTTAGATTAGAAGCTCTAATTAGCTCGATCATAGTTGTTCATCATCTATTGACTGGTTGAGGAAAAAAACACAATCATTAATGTATTTTGATTAAATTCACTCAATCATTTGGGACTATGTAGTTAAGTCATGTTAAATGCATGTGAATATAAATGTATAAAATGCAATAATAATATTGATATGAATGACACGATATAGATAAAATATTTATAAAATATAAACCATTTTAAAAACTCATTCTATACGGGTGATAAATTTGTATATCATATAATACATATCAACACATTAATTTTTTTTTAAAAAAAATCTTTACAGAATTCAATTAAGATAAATTTAGTAAAAAAATTAATGTTGAAAAATTAAAATGTGAAATCTTAAAATTTGAATAATGAGTACAAGCATATGTTAAATTTATGAGAGATAAAAATACAAATAAAAACTGCCATGTAACATTTAATAAGCAATAGTTTTAAATTTATGTGTACAGGAGGGAAACAATAACGTTATTAATTTCACGGGGTTCCGTGACGGTGCAACGGGATGCAGATAAAAACCCCATAACATGTACAGTGATGTCACAGTCACACCCATATACATACATTATAATAATAATAATAATAATAATATTTATATATATGTGTGTATAATAAAGCAAGTAGGGAAATAGAATGAAAGAGGAGGGGTAAAAAGGGGAAAAGGGAAGTGCAGTAAACACTCAAGTACGGTGGGGGGGGGGGGGCATTGAATGAGTGGTGGTTAAGTTGGGGACAGAAGAAAACACGGGCAGACGTTTTTTTAATGGGGGGACAAGAAAGCTCCCCCTCATCTCTCTTTGCCGGCTCTCTCTCATCTTTCTTTATTTCATTCTCAACTTTTCTTTTTTTTAAAAAAATTGATTTTTTTATAATAATAATATGATATGATATGATACGATAATATGGATTACTTGTTGGTTACGAATCGGGGGATTACATACTGTTCATTCATGCATCAGGATGACACGTCAGCACACGTCACGTGTGGGCATGGACGGTTCTGATTGCCCCGCTTTGATGTTAATGTGACCGGAAGCCGTTTAGCTGGCAGACGAGTGTTACGTAAGCTTTTTTTTTTAAAAAAATAAATAAATAAAACAAAACGTGTTTTTTTAAAAAAATGTTTATTATTTTAGTTTTTAGTTTAAAAAGTAAAATTTTGTGAGTTTTTTTATAATCAAGTTTTATAAACAAAATTGTACCTTTAAAACGGATTTTCAAACAGACATTAACTTGATTCATGTAAAACCTTATTTTCTAATTTATTTAATGAAATGATAGATATGAACTTTAATTTTATAAATTAAGGGGATCGTGTCCAAAAAAAAAAAAAAAAAAAAAAAAAAAAAAAAAAAAAAAAAAGCAGAGGAGGACTCTATCATAATATCATAAAACAAAGATTTACAAGGCTTGCTCCTCAACAACTGTTACACACCATCTTCCAACTTATATGAAATTGATTACAGAGACACACATTTTCAAGTCATTTCTGAAGATGAGATTATTGCGAACAAGCCATAAAGCCCATACCACGACTGGCGCGAAGGACTGTGAAACACTTGCTTTCATGCTTTTGTCTCCTTTAGCCTTCATTCGTCTTCCCGTAGCCCCAATTCGTTAGGGAGAAGAAGTGTTGCAAACACCACACTTGCCTTGCCAAGGGACAATCCATCACGAGATGAGACAAACTCCTCTTTGGCGCTGCAGCTAGAACACGTTATGTGCGAACAGTGAACTATGCTCACTTTGCTCTATACGCTATTACGCTTTCATCATCATAGGAATATTTTAAAAATAATATATTTTTACAATAAAGTTAAAATATATTTGTTTAATTAAACATGTTTTTTTAAAATATTTGATACGTTTATTTTTTATTTTACAAAAGTAAAAATCAACTCAAGGGATTTCAAGTGGACCTCAATAAAGGTGTATTGTGTATTTGTGCATGTAGGAAAATGGTGAAATTAAAAAAAAAAAGATTAATTTTTTTCTTTGTTCACTTAAAAACTGAAAGTTTAAATCATCTGTTTGACAGTTACAAAGAATCTCTTTATCATCCAGCAATAAACTGCCATGTAGACAAGAAAAAAATAATTTCATGAAGATGTCACATTTTGTGATGTTATTTATATATATAAAAAAGTGCATGCACATTTTAATTTCTTTTAAACCATCTACGTGACATCCACTGGTTAGTAAACACAAAGATTCTATGTGTTGATTATACTAAGGATCAGAATTAAAAAATGATGTTTGTTTCAACCAAAGGAAAGAATAACTTTTTTTTTCTCATATATTTTGTCTTATTAGAAGAGAAGGGACGGGTAAATAAGGAATACTTTGGGAACTTTTATTTTCTCTGACTTTCATTTCACATGCATAAATAATAATTTTTATTTTCTGTTATTTTCCATCACATTTTAAAAAAAATTTGATTAAAGAGAAGATATTTAAGAAAATTAATTTCAATTTTTTTCCTTTTTAAGGTCTCTCAACTTTTTTTTGCATATCTAAAACTCACACATTTGTTTTTTTTTTAAAAAAATCTTCCATCCAATACCATAATTTAGTTGATGATGTACGAGATTTAACAATGTACACAAGATTTATAACAATATATAAGGTTGGCCTAAGTGTACTATAAGAAATAAACAATAATATACAAGTTAACAATGTACATATAGTTTAAAACATCGTAAAAGATATTTCAGTGATAAACAATTAAAAAGAGTATGGAGATAATGATTTTCATATGATAAAAAACATTAAAGACCTAAAAATTAAGGGTTTGAAAAAAAAACTTGTAATTAATTTTCTAATATTTTCTTATACTTGTATAATAAGAGTATATTTTATATATTGTATATAAATTAGAGCTACCAATTCCATTAAGTTTAAAATAAAAAAATCACCATTTACAAATAAATTGCCTTTTTTTATTAATGAAACCATTTTTTTTTAATATCCAGCCTGGTCGGAGAAATGGTTTAGCTATGATCACTCGGTTCGAACGAGCCGTTCAAGTGATCCTTCAATCCAGCCTGGTCTAACTTTTTTTTAGGTTCTTAGAACATTTAGACTTATTTTTAAGTTCTCATACCCCATTATCTATTATTTTCAAGTCCTTTTGAGTAACAACAGTGGAATTCATCATTAACATTTTCATTTTTACACTCTCATTCACCGAATGTATACATCATTAACATATCTAGATACATTATTAGTAAATCTGAGTACATTATTAACAGGTCTCAGGAAATTGTTAAAATCAGGAGGGACGGCGTGACATGATAGAGAGAGTCACCGGAGAGAAGTCCTTTTGAGTAACAACAGTGGAATTCATCATTAACATTTTCATTTTTACACTCTCCCATTCACCGAATGTGTACATCATTAACATATCTAGATACATTATTAGTAGATCTGAGTACATTATTAACATATCTCAGTAAGTTGTTAAATTCAGGAGGGAGGGCATGACATGATAGAGAGAGTCACTGGAGAGAAGAAATGACGGGTGGCTGCGCGTGGAGGGGTTGGGTTGCCATTGGGATAAATGGTATAGAGGGGGACACATATAAAAAAATGAATGTAGGGATAAAAATGTAAAAAAAAGAGAGTAAAAGATAATACTATTAAATAAATGAATCCTAAAAAAAAAGTCACATGTTGCAGGAAGCTAAAAATAATTATGTACCTCATGTAACCTAATATTAATTTTCCCTATTTGTTTTCAGTTTGCTTTTAGTACATTAAAATAACAACAATGATTCCCAGGCCCCGATTTCACAGGCACCAAGTATGTCACATGAGGTGGCATCAAACATTACCCATTATATTATTTTTTTTATTATTTCCTTATAAAATGGTTTTTGGGTTATGATTTACCAATTTTTTTGTGATTTGTTCTTCATTAAATCTAAGATCAGCAACAACTCTCATTCTTCTTCATCATCCATTTTTTTCTTCTTCATTAATCCGTAATTCTTCTTCTTCACCAATGATCTCGTCAGGGCGTGGAGCAAGGAATCGACTCCGACCCACTGACGCCTGAGATCTCTACGCACGGAAAAGAGACGGTGTCCGTCGCTGGAACGACGGAATCGCCATCCTCGGTCGCGGTTTCCGAGGAAAAGACGTCGATGAAGGGTCTGGGCTTGAGGAGGTGGAGGAGGAGGGCTCGAAGCGATCACGGCAAAGATTGAGCCTTTGTGGGAGATCCGAACCGGGCTCTGAAGCGGGGTCTCCCCAATGCAGTCGCGGAGCTTGTGAAGGTCCGTGGTGGCTGCGGTGCCGGTGTCGGAGATGATGACACGCCGTTGTCGCATGTGGAAGCTTCGATTGCCTCGGCGAAGGGTTCGAGGGACTGTTACATTTGAAATGTAACAGTCTTATAACGATATAATATTATTTTCAAAATCTTTTTTTTTTACATTTGTAAATGTAACAATTATTTGCATAGTCACAATTATTTATTTTTGTTTAGACTTATAAATAATTTATATGTGTTACATTATAAAATGTGACAATATACTACAAGTGTATTTTGTGGAAGTGTTACATTTTGTCATCTTTCTTTGCTGTTGCAGAGGAGTCTGCTACATTTTTGTTGGATGAGATTCCAACCTTTGAAGCGTTGAGACTGACAGAAAGGATGGGCAGAGAGCTTCCCATATTTAAACGACGACTGTCCGGGATAACTATAAAAGTGAAGTCGTCATTGGAGACGGAGAAGGTGAAGTAAATCGAAAGTAAAGTCATGTATTATTTTGTTGTATTTACATTGTGGAAACTGTGTATTGATTAATACTGTTACATTTATATATGTAACAGTTAATGAATATTGCGGTTTGATTCGAAAGAGACACATTTAACAATACACTGTTTTTGTTATTTTGTTATATTTAAAATGTAATGGTGTTGGAACGATATAATGTTATTTATGCAACATTGTTACATTCTGTTTACATTCGTAAATATATATTATTGTTGCATTCGTAAGTGTAACATTCAGTCGCATACACATAATTATTTGTATTTGTTACATTTTTGAAACACTGTTACATTATGTAACACTTATAATCACAAAAAAAAAGTAGAACGTTTTTTTTGTGTTATTTAAATAATTTTAGTGTAATTTAGATAAGTTTTGGTATAATTTTGATGAAAAACAATTTAGATGATTTTTGTATAAGTTAGGTAAGTTTTGGTATAAAATTCATAAGAATTTTAAAAATTTAAATTTTGAAATAGACAAATTTTAGAGTAAATTTAAATTAATGTGAAATATTAATAAGAGAAAAAAGGGGGATTTGGATTAATGAGATCTATTTTTAATAAATGACGTATCTGTATTTTGTTATTTTATTTATTTTTAAAAGTCAATTAACTAACCAATAATTTGATGACACCTTATTGTCGGTGTCGAGAAAATCCGCGTGTGTGGGGGTTCTTCGGAGGGTTCGGATCGGATGCGTGCCCTGGCGGGCTCGGTCGGATCGTCTTCTCGGAAGGGGTGAGGGTGTGGTTCCTGGTCGAGACGCCCGACAGCGGCTCAAGAGGATTCAAGGGGGTTTTGTGATCGCCACCTGCTTTTTCTAAAAACAGGAAAGGGTTTGGGTCGGATTTGGTCGCCTACGTGGGGAGTTTGTGGGGTCTCCGCTCTGAGACACGGATATACCGTACACAGAGGTGAAAAACAGGTAATCCTATTCTGCTTCCGGGCTTGACTAAAGGAGTTATGGGTCAAAGAGATGTTGATATGGGGTGTGGATAGGGGGCGGCTAGTTGTGATTAGTCGTCGGCCAGGGGGCGGCTAGCTAGGGTTAGCCGTCCAGGGTCTGGGGAATTTCGGCAGGGGTTTGGTAGGTAAAGGCTAGGGTCTTGGGCAGAGGCTAAGCTAGGTTTAGCTTGGGTTTATGGAGGGTGGGATGAGAGGGTATTTTATGTGGGGAATGAGTGTTTCTCTCACAAAAGGGGCTCTCTCTCTCTCTCTCTCTCTCTCTCTCTCTCTCTCTCTCTCTTTCTTTCTTGGGATTTCTGGTGGTGGAAGGGTTTGAAGATGAATTGGTGGTTGTTGTGGATTTTGTTGGGTGTGTTGGTTGTTGTTGAAGGCTTGGGATCCCGAGGGTAATGGAGTGGGTTGGCTCCGATTGGACCTCTCATTAATGGTCTGGTTCTTCTGCCAGAGAACAGGTGAAGGGCGGCTACTTCCTGGTAGCCGCCCCTATCATGACCTGCCAAACGTCCAATCTCTGACAAGCGGTGGCTTGGGTCCGCTACTTGGTTTGATCCGGCCAAGAGAGGGCGGCTAAAGGTCATGACCCGCCGCAATGATCAGCATTTAATATTGCTTTATGTCCCATCCAGGGAACTGGTCCAAAGTCGGCCAGGGGGCGGTTAGGGGGGGCGGCTAGTGTAAACTAGCCGCCCAGTGAGGGGCGGCTAGTTAGGGCTAGCCGCCCCTTTCCAGGGACTTAGGTTTTTAGGGTTTTGGTTTTTTAGGGTAGGTTTAGGTCTGGGTTGGGGTTTGGCTTAGGTTTAGGGTTTGGGGTTAGGTCAAGGTTTAGGGTTTCCGGTTTAGGGTTAGGTCAAGGCTGGGATTAGGGTTTTGGTTTAGGGTTTGGGTTTAGGTTACGGCTAGGTTTAGGGTTTCTGGTTAGGTCAAGGTTCTGGGGTTTCCGGTTTAGGGTTAGGTCAAGGCTAAGGTTAGGGTTTCTGGTTTACCGAACCTTCGGTTCTCTATTGGTGTCCACTTGTGGGATATTTTCGTGTGTTACTTGAAGTATTTCTATCTCTCTGGACGGTCAAAATTGAGGTATCTACACTTATGACATGTGAATAAGAGCTATGAGTTGGGACTTGTATTATCACTCTTAAAATAAAAACAGGGCACGTGTGCACGGGACCGCAGATTTTGCGGGATGCTGCCACGACAGCGGGGCCCACCAGGAACCGACTCCCCTTAATCATGGTTAAGTATACAAAAGCCCAAGTCTAACTATGGTTTATCTTTTTTCCAATAGGCATAAGACACGTGGCAGAGGGAACCGACGTGCGCCTACTAAGACGGACACGTACGGGGTCAAACGGTTCCAATATGACTCGCACGTGGGTTTTGTCAATAAATGGGCTCTGTTTTTCTTGGGCTGGAGGCATGGAGATCTCTTGGGGGAAAAAGACGTCTCATTTGCAGTTTTTTTTATTCATGTACTGCTATGTTATATAAAATGATATAAAAATTGAGTTACATTAATAATTTTTTATTTTATAATTTTTTTAATGTTATATATAAAATCATATGCATTATAATAACATAATACAGATTAAATCAATTTTTATAACACAGTTATAAGACATGATTGAAAATGCTCGCTCTCATCATTACACGATGTTTTGGGCAATTTTATTTTCTTTCTAATAAACAAGACATAAAATTTACTATAAATGGGAGATGCATAGATTATAAAAAATACTGAGAGATAATAATAATTAAATAATAAAAACATGTACAGTTAACATGGCTATTCAAATCCCTAGTGGTCATAGCATAACAGTTCAAGGTTCAGCGGTGTTACCGATAGGCCCTGGATTCGATTGACGAAAGAATTTTTGGTGAGACTGAAACAAACATACGGAGGTAGCCTTCCCAACTCGATTGTAAGGTCAGTTACGAAAGTCTCTCCGATATAAAAAAAAACAAAAAACAAATTGTCTATTCACCCAACCAAAGAAACAAATGTCTATTCTGCTGTTATTTTCATTGCCTCAGAAGAAAAAGACCTCAACATTCGTGGGCATGACCAAATTCAAATCCATTTTCAACACGTATAACAACTACATTCCTCAACATTCTTTTTTATGATGGGGGTTCATATTCAAATTTAAGTATCATCAAAAGGATTAAAGAGATTTAACTGTTAATTTCCAAGGTTGCATTCATATTAAAACCAAATCCATTCAAGTCATTTATGTTATCCTTATCCAGTCTTAGTTACTTCGTTATATGAAATCTCTAATGGAGGATATATAAAAAATGTGAAAATGTATGTATTCAATATATTAAACACACATATATACTCAATGAAAAATTCAAAAACATATTCAGATTGTAAAAGTTACCGGAAGAATGTGACATTTTCTAAACAAAATATCACCTTTACTCAAGTGTAGTATTGGCGTAATTAAGAATCAGGAATGGAATAATGCAAAGCATGAATTCAATGTACCTTTTATGGTTGGTTGACAATGAAATAAAGGTAATTATTAGGAATAAGGTTGTAATGGATAAGATCAAATTTTACCTTAAAGATTTAGTCAACAAATTCTATTGAAATTTATATCTACCCAAATTAGTTATTTCAGTCTATAAATATATCTTATACAATCTCTTTATCAAATTTATAAAAACAGAGATGTAGTCTTTCATATATTTGTACTTCTCTTCCCTCTCTCTTCTTTTTTGTTTTATTTCATTTTAGATTTTCTACTGTAATTATATTACACAATTTTATATACAATATTGTGTGCAATTTTATTTTACTTAACGACATATATGTTTGATTAGATGAAGCATGTGATTTTTTAAATACATTTATTGAATTTGTGTTTTATTTTGTACCACTAAAATACATATTTCATCATATAAAGTAATAATTCAAAATGTGTTGATAATATAAAAATGATTGCATATAAAATTTTATGCAACATTATTCTTCCTCGAACATGTAATTTTAGCTTATTTTATAGAACCAACGTGAGCAAATTTATATTCCACACCAATTCTAGTCTTTAACCCCCCGTTTGGGGTGAAGAATAAACCAAGAATTGTGGAGAATACAGTAGAATAAGTCCCAAACAACTGTTTGTTTGACAAGAATAAGCTTTGATAGCTATGTTTGGATAAGCTAGAATAATGTCTGATAACTATTCTAAGAAAATGGTGGAATTGCTTATCAAGGCTTATTTATGCCAATGGATAAAAATACCCTTCTCTATCATTTTAAAATATTTATCTCACCTAACACTCTCTGCACACATTCCAAAAACTGTCACATCTATCATATCACACTTATCTCTCTTATACTTATTCCCAAACACAAATAATTTATGCAGGGATATAATTGTCATTTAAAAATCATAAACTCTTATCCATCTCTTATCTACCACTTATCCTTACTTTATTCAATGTGAACCAAACAACAAAAAGATCAATTTTACGTTTCCCAATGAGAATAACAGAAAAGACAACCAAACAAAAATTTACCTATTCAACATGGATTGTTATCTATCCCAGTATAGCTATCAAGGGCGAATAACCTTATGTCAGTCCCAAACGGGTCCTAAGGTACTCAATAAAAAAAAGAAATGAGATTATATGATATACATTTGATTTTTCATATATGTGTAATGTTGTGGAGATGAGTTTGTTTCACTTTCAAGAAATTTCTCATTAATTAGTAAATTAAAATCTGGGCACCAAAAAATGCAAATGAATGCTTCATTGATTTGCATTGTTGTAAAATAACATTAATTTGCGGATTCGTGCACTGTTGTGTTAATTTGCATTCATTTCATGACTTAGGATTTGAACCCCAAGATTATAAATTTCATTTGCTTTTTTTAAAAAATAATTTTTATTGATCATTCGAAATAAATCACCCTGTGAAAATTTGAAATAATTCTTCTCAATTCGGAAAAACAAGGTAAAAGTTGAGTTAAAACTAAAAAAGATGAATCAATCACCAGACTAATCAAGCCAACTTTAAATTAAAACTCCTGCAATGCTTCATTTGGAGAACTAATCACATAGACCTATCAAAAGCAACATTTTTGGTTGTTCTTCATCGTGGTCCTTTGGAGTACAGCAAGGACTACTACAGAATGTACAGCTCATTGTACTTGGAAGGGACAAATTCATTGGTCCACCTGTTCTTACTTTCTTTCCATGTAGGTGAAGCGAGACTCCCCATTCCCACCCATTCCCACCACCATTGAAAACATGCCTCCTCCTTGAGCACTTCAAGTGGGGCTAGATCCAGTTAGTGCTGGTTTTATTAGGATTAACATACGTGCTAGACATATGAGATATTTTTAAGAAAATAAATCATATGTTATTTACTTTGACTGATTCTAAGTTCAAATGAAGATGCCTTCACTTTTTCAATGCAGAAGTTAGTTTAATTTAATTCATGAGTTGTTCAATTCAATTAATGAAATGTTCAATTGTACTCATGTTATATATTTAATTCAATTCACGAAATATCTATTCAATATGATATAAAAGTTTTATATATCAAAGAATGTCCCACATGTCTATCACATGATGTATTTGTGTGAGTCTCCCAACTTTGACGGGTCCAATCTTTTCTAAGTGTGAACTTGAAAGAGCAAAAAAATAAAACAAAAATACAAAAAAGTGATGAAACAATTAGTTGTTTCCAGCATAAAAGAGAGTTCACCCCACCCCACTTTTCTTTTTGTTATCTCCACTTATTATGGTCCCCCCCCCCCCCCCCCCCCCCCCCCCCCCCCCCACACACACACACACACACACACAACCATATATACTTCACAACAACTTCAAAAACACATGCAACATCAAATTAAGCAAACAAAGAGAAGGGTAGTGTGTGCCTTCAAAAAAAAAAAAAAAATCACATACATGTTCAGAGAAGGGGAGTCATGGACGATCAAGTTCTCTCGCCGAGAAACGTGGACACGTCGAGGCCGTCCCTCGGCTTCCCCCTCGGCACGGCCCTGCTCCTCCTCATCATCTTCTGCCTCAGTGGTGTCTTCTCCTGCTGCTATCACTGGGACAAGATCAGGTCCTTCAGGCGCTCCTCCGCGGATTCCGATGCCGATACGGACGCTGAGGCCGCCGTCGCCTCCCCGTCGTCGAAGCTGGTGTTGGCGCATGAGGTACGTTCCACACAGTTTTGCATGGGCTGGTTATATGAGTTTAATTATGTGGTCACTAATCAAAATGGAAACAAGTGTATATATTCTTTCATTCCTGTGTATATGAATTATCCTTTTGAACGTTGAGGGTCAAATCGATAACTCTGATTTAAAAGAAAATTTTTTTGTCTAAAATATTTTGGAATGAACGTAAAAATGTTGAATTCGAAACTCAATTTTCATGGGTGTTATAGTAGAAGAAGAATGAGAAGGAACAAAAGAACGCCAAACTAACCCTAAGATGAAATTCCCTTCATTTCTCCTTCCATTAGAAATGGATTCAAGAGGGTGGAGGAATTCTTTTTCTAAATCAAGAGTTACTAAAATTGACCTAACTTTCACTTGTTGTTGTTTACAGGATTTGATGCAGATCCAAAAGGAGAGCTTGCCAGTTTTGATGCCGGGCGATCGGATACCAAAGTTTATAGCGTGGCCTTGTCCATGTGAGCCTTCGCCGCCGGACAGGATCGCCGTGGAAGTTCAGACGCCCGTCCTGCCTCCTCCATTAGTCCTCTCATCCTTTTCTGTTCCTGTAAATTAAGTGTACATATATAGTGTGTATTCTAAAAAATATATATCAATTGTTGATTCGGTTTCCTTGATTTATTATTCAACATGGTATTGATTCTAATGCAGAGTAAAATATGAACAAATAAAAACATTCAGGTTTCAAAAGACCTAGCTAGGTATCAACTTTACAGATTTCGTAAGAGTTACATTTCATAATGGTGATTTCAATTAATGTACATTATCCAATTAGTTCACAAATCAATCAAAATCATGCGCGTAGCACTACCATACTTTTTTTATCAACCACTTTTTTTTTTTTTTTTTTTTTGGGGGGGGGGGGGGGGGGGGGGGTTAACATCAGAATCTTTAAATTTGTATGGGATAGACTGTCCTAATAAGATGAGATTTAGTGGTTCTGCAAAAGTTTGAACAATTTTTTTTTTTCTTTTTCTGAATTACAACTTCTGTGGGGACCGATCGTTATTTCTCTCTCGAATGATCTTTGAAATTCTTACTCATAAAAGAATATGTATACCATAGGGTACTTCTTCAACATGACAATTACAGAATTAACATTCAAAAGACAATTTGGGTAAGAGTGTACAATCCTTCTTTGGTGTCCACTGGAACGCAAATGGCTCATCTTTACCTAACATGCCACACAAGAATGATTCACACTTGTGGGGACTGCAACACATAAAGTGTTGAACACGCTCTCATGTATGTGTTTGGATCCCCTCTCTTTTTTCCATTGTAGGCAGAAATGGAAAAAAAAGATCCAAACATGCCATGTACAAAGATCTTTAACTACTGACTCCATTCATCCACTGATAAGTCCAAGTTTTGAGAGAAGAAAATGTAAGAGTGACTGAAAGGCAATCCATAGTGGATTCTTAGTAGGCTTATCTTCTTCCATTGTTGCGTAATCTACACGTTCCCGTACAACATTTGGAGCCCACCGTACTATAATCATGCCTAATTGCCTATTAGGACCAATCGGAATTAGCATAGGATTATATTCAATGTACTAATAAGTGGTCATGATAACAACTTTGAAAGGGATTGTTGAACATATAATGCTCTATGAGAGCTACCAAGGGTGTGGTCCAACCAGATCAATAGACTCCAACAGAGTATGCTAATGAATAAATTGGTGTTCATGTGCTCAAAGAAGCATTTAATTTCACTAAGTTGATCAGTTGGTGTACAATGAGTTTAGATTTATGGATCAGAAACATAGACATCCAGAATGGTGAGCCTGCTTTGATCATCTATGGATTTTGCTATGTTTGGCTGAATTGCTTAATCTTGTTCATTTAGATTCCATTTTGTTGATTCCAGCATTGGTTACTTATGGGAACACACTTTGGATTCTTTCAAGTGACACTATAAGGCCATGGAGTCTTGAAATATATTTATTGATTTAGATCAAATCTAATCATAGACTGTGTTCTCCACTCTCTAGAATCTTGGTGCATGCATTTGTTCTGCAATCCAGTGGGCTGAATTATTGAAAATTCCAATAACTGGCATCAGCGTCAGAGATAGTGAGCATAAATACGACCCCATTTGGAATCAATTGTTAAGTTGATTCTATTTCTTATAAAATTAGTTTTCAGGATTATCAATTCTAAATGGATTTTTCTAAATTCTAACTTTGGGTTTCATATTTTGATTTTTATGCGTTAATGACAACAAAACTACTTTTCTGAAAAAGCTGGTTTTTGAAAAACAGTCCACACGGGGCATTAAAATGAGATATGTAAATTGGACTGAATTTGTCATTTAATTTTGATGTTGATTGTTTTTTAAAGGTATTAAAAGAACACACAAGAATTGCTTTGTTGTGAGCCTGTAATGGAATCCTACTAAAAAGTTATAGAAAAGCTTAGTTGGAGTATAGGTTCCTTTTGCCATGTTATCTTTGTCTCTCCTTTTCTGGTTTCCATCTTTGTCATTTGTTTGGTTTGGAAAACAAAACCCACTATGAGTATTTGTTCCTTTTCAAGGAGAGAACTGCTAGATTCATTAACAGTTGGAATTCAATTTACTATGCAGGTTATGTGGCATATCTTGAGATATTTCATCCATTAAAGGACATAGCCAAGTTCAATGAAAAAGATACAATCACTCGAATATATACTTTATTAGATCGATTAGGAAAACCACAAAAAATGAACGCATTCAATTCAATTGAGTAAATACTTGATTATTTAGTAAATACATGTATTTTAAGTAAACAATTATGTACTTTCAGATAAAATTTCAAATATGTTGGGACTGCAAAAGTGACTGTACGACCATGGAAAGGACATGAACTAGTAGTTTGGATGCAATGCATGATCTTGATGGAATAGTTTAATCACTTTTCTTGTAAATCATCAACTCCACCAATAACATCCCCATAATCCTTTTAATGGTAAGAGTATCCAATTTTTAGAGATGGATGAAATAAAATACAAGGATAATCAGAAAGAAAGGCTTATCCACAACCACATCTTGCAACTCATTATCTGAAACACCAAAATTGGAAAGAAAATGGATACACATTAGGATCATGTGAATGAGATATTACCTACATGTTATTATAGTCAAAAAGTGTGTATGGCAGATATTCGTCATGAGTTTCGTTTAGTAATGATCATATACACTCTAAATTATATGGTAAACGTACAAAGATAATCAAATTATTTTCAGAATGTATTGTCATTAGTAAGATAAATATATGCAAAAACATCTATGATAGATATGAAGGCAACAATAATTATTAGGATTAAAAATGCGATTGGAAGATATATAGCAAGCACACAGTTCAATGAATAATAATACGAGATATCCAATTGGAGCACTTTTCCATACATGAAAAGTTCAGAGTATATTAATGTCATCACCTTCAAATGTATCATAATTGCAACAAAGAAACTTATAATCTCAATCAATCATGCCATGAATAGTCACTTTCTCTACAAGCAATCCAAGCTTTCCTATCCGTTTTACATGAAAGTGAAAGCAAAAAAACAAATTGTATTCAAGTGATTCTTAGGTAAGAGGTCTTGTGTGCCCTAAAAAATATCAACATGGATGGGGTCCCTGATAAGGGAAGCACCACTTCTTGTTTAGCTAAAGCTACACAGGAAAAAAGAAGAGAGGATTGAATAATGTACGGTTCATGAGAGAAAGGACTAATAAAAAAGAGAGAATCCCCAAAGGACAAAGGGTTAGTGGGTTTTCAGTGGGTGGAGTTGTTAGTCTCATGGGATCCACAGTTGATTTGATTTTCATAATCTCTTCTGGTGACGTTTGTTATTTTTTATGAGTGTTTTTGTTTTCTAAATTTGTACCACAATTATTGTAGTTGATTAGATAACATGAGGATCAAAACAATTTCTTTTATGTGATTAGATAACATGAGGATCAAAACAATTTCTTTTATGTGATGATGCCTGATCTTCTCTTATGAAAGGGGAAGGCTTATCCAACTCCAACCTTCATCAAGTTGGATTTGATGTGTTTCATTTAGTGTTTGAACTTACATTATTTTTTGTACACTTGTAATGTTATGTGTAATAAAAATCTTGTAATGTCATAAGAATTTCTCATTTTATTGAGAGGTAAAGTTAAGTTTGTAATCCCTCGTACTGAATCTTTAATAAAAGAATAATGAATTATTTTCTCGATCTTCTCTCTATGTGAATGTAGATAGTTTTTTTACGAATCACATATATTTTCTCTCCTGTGAATGCGTATTTTCTTTCTCTACTTTAATTGACAGTTTTTTTAACACATTTCACAACAAAAAATATTAAAAATACATATTATTCACTTTACCTATCATGGTTTAAT
Organism: Acorus calamus; assembly: GCA_030737845.1. Lineage (NCBI taxonomy): Eukaryota > Viridiplantae > Streptophyta > Magnoliopsida > Acorales > Acoraceae > Acorus > Acorus calamus. The sequence goes on along the minus strand of CM060859.1, from coordinate 1,890,475 downwards.
TCTATAATTATATGACCTCCTCTTCGATTTACTTTCTCGTGAATCATAAATTGTAAAAAGGAAGAAAACATCTGCTTTGACACATATTTGTCCAACAATTCTGACCACCCCTTTATTGTTTTTACCTTAATTCTTCATAAATTGTATTCCATGTATTCTGTTTTCCTCCAATTTATTTTAAAGAAAATAGATTTTAAATATTTACTAAGTTTTATAACTTGGTGCAGTATCCTTTTTAAGTTTCATCAAATAAGACAATATCATACTGAACAATCACTTGGCAAATTTAAAGGTTATTTTCTTTTTTTTTTTGAGGAGACGAGATTTCTAGTCTTATCCCTCCTTGTAGAATAATATTAAACATAAATACAAAGTTTTGGTTGCCAAAATAATAACACAATATCATTAGAAACAATATACACTAAAAATTATTCACCTGAATATATATGATAACTCATAAATTCATTTACATAGCACTAAATGCTTTGTTTCATCATTAAAATCAGTATTTGATTTAATTATCTCTTGATAGGTTGATAGAAGCACCCCTCTTTGTCAAGGGTTTTAGGTTCAAATCTTGTTGATTCAAATTTTCTTTTTAAAAAAATTATCAAACAAAAAAAAGTATTTCACAATAAAAAAATTGGGTTACACTTACACACATGCAAGCGCAATTTTTTTTTTTTTTCTGAAAGTGTTTTCAACTTCGTAATATCACAACCCTTAAATTTTTTATGATTATTATCTAGGTTAAGGGTGATGAAAAAAAAAGTATATAAAGGATAATATTAGATATTTATCAAATCATTTTATTGAATTTCACAAATCTTTAATTTTAAAAATAAATTTGTATAAATGCATGGTTTTAAATATAATATATAATGCTCCATTTTTTTAAAAAACAAATTAATATTATTTTATCTCAAATTTGTTATACTATTGGTTGGTTATGTTTCGGATTTAATAGTTATAATATTAATTCCATATAAAGATTAAGTTCTCTCATACCAAGCAAAAAAAAAACTTATCAATTTTTTTTTATTTCAAGTTTTAAAAAAATAGAAGATTTTTTAAGAAATTATTTTTGTTAGACTCGGTGGGGAAGACATTTTAACTAATTGAAACTCAGACCACACATGTTTTTATTTTTTTTAAATAATAAACATCATCTAATGAGGTATATACTTTAATAAAAACTAATATAAGACTATATTTTGAAATGTAAAAAAAATGAGTGTAACAACACCCTTTCAATGGTGGATTTGTTCACATGTTAATTGATGGTGATACACATAATTTTTTCCGCTAATAAAATACATGAAATATTTAATTATAAAAAACATAAGAATATTAGTATTCAATTTGTACTCATTTACAAAATCAACTCAACGTGATATTTACCGTTGAGAATATATTGCAAAGGGTCTGATATAAATACCAACCCCTTGGTGATGAGAACTTATAAAAATTAAATCTGAAATAAAAAAAATAAAAATAAAAATTATAAACACCACGCTTAAAAGTTTCAAAACTGATTACCGAGGCAGAATCAAATGTGCCATCGTTTTTTGGGAAGCGTTTGTATCACAAGGAAACTGAAAATTTTCTTCTGACATCTAGAAATATGTTCGTGCCAAACTAGAAAAAGAAATAAATTTTTATTTTTTATTTTATCTTATTAAAAAATTAATGAAAAATAATTTTATTACTTTCCATCACATAAACAAATATCATAAAAGTTTATTAAACAATTTTTTAAAAAAAGTATTTTTTTTATTTTCTTTCATATTTTCGATATAACTCCTTGAAAAATTAGCTAAATCTGTTTTAGTTCCTATAAATTTAGAAAATCATCACATGTCCCCAAAAAGTATGTATGATTAATAGATTTAGTCATTGAGTTAAATTACCCTTAGTTTACCGGAAAGATTCCAAGAATATTCTATTTATTAATAAGAGATTCAATAAATGACATTCAAATAAATTCTAACAAAATATGAAAAAGTCCAATTTAGTCATTTTAATGATAAAAATGCGCTTACCTTTTCTTCAAAATTATCTTACTATCTTATACTCCCCAATGATGAAAAATGGAAAATCGATATAACTCCATGGAAACTTATAAAAATAGGAAAAAAGTCTCCATAAAATCAATAAATCCCCTTAAAGTCAACTACAAATCTGATAGTGTATTTCAATAACATTAAGTAAATTTTAAAAGGGTATTACATATATAATTTAAAATGTATGGCTAGAGTAAACCACAAATCTAATTAGTTTTGGTTATAATAGGGATTAAAGAAAATATTGTCTAATAAAATAGAAATCTGAGAGAATTTATCAATTTTATAGGATTTTTTTTCTAGGTTTCTAGGGAGATATGTCAATTTTTTGAAAATAAGGGGTGTACATTCTGATAATTTTTAATGTGTGGTTAGGGTTTACCATGTACTTGATTAGTTGGGGTGACGATCAGTGGTGAAGCCATGATTTTTATGAAGGGGCCTAATGTGACTTATGTAAGTATTTTCTAAAGTCATTATGTTTTTTTTAATTTCAATAGCATAAATTAAAAAATAAATATGTATTAAATAAAATAAAGATATTCACATAAAACATATCACCGAATAATTCTAAAAGATAATTATCATATTTTAAAACGATATGTCAAATTTCATATCAATGATTCACAAAAAAAGATATCAAAATAAAAATCTAATAAGCAACACGTACATTTGAATTTAACCTCGACAATGTTTCATATTCTAAAAATGTTGAATGATTTGATTATTTTATATATTTACATAAATATTTTAAACTTTAAATAAAATAGTAATAATGACAATATGGTAAAGGAGAAAAATTATATACATTCGAAGTGTTGATGAAAGAGAGGAAATGATTATTGATTGTAGATTCCACATTGTGGGACGGTTTAATAGAATAAAAAATAAAAATTATGAATTTTTTTAGAGATGAGGATTGGTATTAGGAACAATCGAAATACAAAAATAAAATAAAAAGTGATTAAATAATCTATTTTTTTCAAGATGGGTGCCTGAGTGGGGACGCTAGGAGTGGGGTCCATGCCTCTATAGCTTGGGGGTCAATGAAAATGTAAAATTAAAATGAACTTTTGTTTTATTTGGAGGGGGGAGAGTTAATTAAAATAAGGAGTGAAGACACACAAAAAACGTGGATGGTACTAGATGGCTCATGAGTGGGGGTTTTTTTTAGTATTGGGTTGTTATTGTTTAGAAAATTTCATATGTAGATAAAACTCATGACCTATCCTTAATTAAAATCAATCTACCACCTAAAAATTAAAAAGTTTATAATTAAATAAAAAACAATTCAGGGTTTGTGTCAGTGGATTGACCATGGCCTCATGAGTATTTTTTATTTTTTTATTCTCGGATTTTGCATGGTGATCAGTGGATCTGTTGCCTTTTGTTGATTGGTTTTGGTTGTTGCTGTTGTATGAGTTATGCCAAATGAAAGTAAAAAAAAAAAAATCACGGGGGCACATGCCCCCCTGGCCCTCATGTGGCTCTGCCACTGGTGACGGTAAGTATTGGAAATGATTTTTTTTTCATAACATAAGGACTAATGGAGATTTTTTATTTTTATGGAGACTAAGGCCCTGTTTGGATTTGAGTTTAGTTAGATCTATGGTTTGAAAAAACTAAAAATTCTTAAATCCATATCCAAACATATTTTTAGTGTTAACTTTTCAAACCACAACTTATTTTTAGAAAAAAAATTCTTGCAGTTGAAAATTTAATAAAACAAGATCTTTCAAGAACTGAGTTTGAAACACAAAATTCTAATAATTTTTCACGTTCAAATGCAATCTAAAACCGATTTAGCTAATTTTTCTTATGGTGCGTTTGAATGTGAGGTCGAAACTCTTAGATTCTTAAAATCTTATGTTTCAAACTCAGCTTTTGAAAATCTTTGTTTTATTAGATTTTCAATCGCAAGATTTTTTCCTAAAAATGAAGATTGTGTTTTGAAAAGCCAAACGCTGAAAATGCGTTTGGATTTGAGTTTCAGAATTTTTAATTTTTCAAATGCAGAATCTACCTAAACTCGTATCCAAACGGACCCAAAAACCCGATGTGTTTAGAACGGTCCATCAAAATTTTAGCCCCCATTTTGATTGAGGAATTGAATTATTCTGGATAGATAACATTATACCAGTATAGATAACAATTCTATAGTAATAAGAGATTTTCTGTTTGATTGTGTTTTTTTATTCTCATTAAAAAACATAAGAATAAATATTGAGTTGTTTGATTGATAAAGAATAAAATATAAATAAAGTGTAAAAATATTGATTTGACATATAAACCCTTTGATGTATAAGAGGTGTTGATATGTGATTTGATGTGATAAGGTGTAAAAAGTTGATTTGACATGTGGACTCATGAGAATAGATAAACTGAGTATAACTTATCCTAGGGTTTACTTAGAATTGTTATACTTCTTATACTCGTTTAAACTGGCTTAGTAATACCAAGTTATACTCTGCAAACAAACAGCCATTTTTCCTATCCATTCTTATATCACCCTTATCCGAACTTAACCCGTTACCCAAACGAGACCTTTAGAGTTGTATTTATTTTTCTTTTTATTCACCATTAGAACTAGGTCTCTCAACGGATCGGATTTGAGCTGGGTCGGGGTGGATCCGGACTTGACTCGTGGCAAGACTTTGCGGGTCTGGGTCCAACCAAGGATCCGGTGGGTCCTTGAAAACCCGGACCAGGACCCAGACCCGTCGGGTTGCGGGTCGGGCCCGGGTCGAATATTGTTAATAAAAAAAAAGAGCTCATGAATTTATTTGTCTTATCATTCTATTTGAATATGGTTAATAGACACTACATATTAATTTAAATAACATTCAAAATAATAAACACTAATATATTAACATAACAGTGAACATAAATCATACAACAAACCAATTAATTATATAAATTCAGAAAACTAATAAACTAATAAGGCTTGTCAACGGGTAGATTTTGTTGGTTATGGGTTATGATTTATAGGTTTGGTTATGGATTTACGGATACAAAAATGAGTTAAAACTTATTCTTGTAACTTGATAAATAAGAAAAAAAATTATGAGTCAACTAATACTAATAGTCTTGTAATATATGAACATATACTAATAAAACAGTCGGGTCTCGGATCCAACGGATCGGGGCGGGGTGGATCCGGACCCGACCCGTTTGTATGTTCAGGTCTACTGGATCGGATCCAAATCAGGTCGAGTATATTACACGTATAATCGAGTCCGGGTCGGATCGGGTCTGGACCCGACCCGTTGACGGGCCCAATTAGAACCGTCCATCAAAAACCCGATGTGTTGTAAGACCTTCAAATCCCATCTTAACCATCCGCTCACGCACCGTTCGTGCATTTCAACGGACGTGAGAAACCTAGAGGTTTTTGAAGTTTGAACCTCAACAGGATCCTCCATTTCCCTCTTTCCGAGATGTTGCAGGGAAACCCTCGATTGAGCAACGGAAGCTCCGGTTCCCATCATCAAAACTTCCTACGAAGGTCCCCGCGGTTCCTCCCTCAGAACAACAACCGGAGACCCAGTTCGAGTGATGATCAGGTACCATCTGAACCCCTCTCATCTCCCCAAAAAACCCACTTGAAATCGAATCCAATCTCGTCGAATCCGGTTGGAAAAACCCATTTTGAGAAGACTCACACGGGGTATCCCGGGAATGGGTCGGGTGGTGTGTTAAGGCGGTCTCCGAGGTTCGCCGTTTCGTCTCCGGTTCACGGGGTCGGCGTTTCTGTGGAACCCAGACGGTCTCGGAGTTTTTCGTGCCGTGGGAGAACTGAAAGGAGCGATTTTGATGGTGATGGAGTAATCAATTTCGATCAGAACGGCCCGGTGACGGGGAGTGAAGGGAGGGGAAATGTGTTGAGAAGGTCACTTAGATTGATGGGTTTTGTTGGTAGAGCTAATGGATTGGATGGGTTTGTTGTGGAGGAGGAGGAGGGGAAGAGAAAGGGAGGTTCACTTGACAAGACTGCTAAAGATGGTAAATTGGACTACGAGATGGAGAGGGAGGATCGAACGATTTGTCGGAGGAGGTCTCTCAGATTGATGAGTTCTGTTAGGGTTTTGGAAGGAATTGGAAGTGGAACTAATGGGCTTGATGGGTTGGTGAAGGAGAATGAAAGGAGGATGAGAAAAGGTGGTGGTTCTTTGGTTGAGAATTTGGAGAACAAGAGACCCACTAAGAAATCGACCCATTTGGAGCCGTGCAATGCAAAGATCAAGAACGAGGAGCGGTTGAACGAGCGGAGGATGTCTCTTAGATCAATGAGTGGGGCTAATGGAGGTGATAAACTTTTGAAGGAAAAGGAGGCGAAAGAAGAAGATTGTAGTTCAAAAATGAAACAACCAAAGCAAAGTAATTCAAAAAGTGAAAGGCAGGAGGAGAAGAATGATCTGAGGAAGTCTTTGAGATTGATGGGTTTGGCGCACAAGGTTTCGGAAGAAAGTGAGGGAGGATTTGAAGGTTGTGAAGAATTATTGAAGGAAAAAGAAAAGGAATTGAGGAATGGAGGCTCTGTGGTTTCTGGGGTGCTGGCCACACCAAAGTTGAGGATGGAGGGTAAGAAGAGGAAGATTGAGAATGTTGACGACATTGGGATGGCAAGTCGAACAGGTGACGATGATTGCATTTCTCCAGGGTGGACAAGAGATCAAGAGATGGCCTTGCACAGAGCTTATTTAATTGCGAGGCCATCGCCACATTTCTGGAAGAAGGTCTCAAAAATGGTATTTCACTGTCTCTGTTCCATTTATAGAATTAATATTCAGCATGTGTATTGTGGTTATTCTATCGTTCAACAAGTTTTCCTGTAGAAAAGGTATGGAACTATTTTTTTTATTTGGAATATTCATTGCTTTGATATATTGGATCTATTTTTTTACTACTTATGTCTCTCTTATGTGGAGTGCTTCCTAGATGTGCCTAACTACTCATGGATTGGAGTTTGTGGACTATCCTTACATATTCCATGAGTAATTGAGAATATTTTATGCTGTACATGTGCTACAGAACGTCTTGGGCACTCTTTTTTGTTCGTGTTTGTTATTGATAAAATTTTAATGAACTAGAAAGCATGCCAAGCAAATCCAGTAATGGGATTTGAAACCAAAATTTGTTAAATACCTTGTCCATGACATTGTCTTCCCAACGCATGTGCAATGATATTCCATCTTTAGTATGATGGAATCTGAAATCGTGCATGGAGTATCTATGCTGCTGAACAAGCTGATATTGAAAAGGTCATCTACTCGCCACTATGACAATTGAAGGGAAAGGGGAGTTTGATTGGTATCCCTTGCATCCAGTCACTCTCTCCCCTCCTAAGAACCTGCATTAGCCGGACCACTCTGGATGTTGGCCTTCTTAAAGTGTTGGGTTGCTACTTGCAAGGGAAAACCAAAAAAATGAAGTTCAGGAGCAGCTTCTATGTCTAGAAATGGGGATATGAAAGGAAGGTCAGGGATATTGGTAATACAGAAGTAGCTTAATCTTATTGGTCAAGGTGATTAGTTACTAAATAAATGACGAAATGAGGATGTTTGGGATCAGCTTGTAGGACAAGAGAAGATTCACTAGAAGATACATCAATATAAATTCATTGAAAGTGGTTTACTTTGTCTTGTTCAACGAACACCAGGAATAGAAAGAGTATGAAATGCAGCAGATCTGCAGTATTTGGTTCTTTTTTTTTGTTAGTAGTAGTTAATAAAAGGGTTTTTTATTTTTAACTCCCCGCAAACTATCGTATTTAGCGATCGCTCCCTCACTTCTTTGTATTTGGGTTTTACTCCCCGGATTTAAAGGATAATTCCTTTTTACTCCCTATTAGGGACTAAAAGAAAATTAAATAATTTACAGATAGGTCCCTCACAGGGAGTAAAAAGGAATTATCCTTTAAATCCGGGGAGTAAAGCTCAAATACGAAGTGAGGGAGCGATCGCTAAATACGATGGTTTGTGGGGAGTTAAAAATAAAAAACCCTTAAAAACATTGATGATATTAATGCAGGAATATTACAGTGTGGGATCATAGGCTTTTAATGTTTTCGTATAATTTTTTTTATACATTATTATGTGCTTCAAAATAGCTTACAGTTTTATGGGTATTCATTTGCATGAAATATACAATATCATCTTTGTGATACTTCAATTATAAATGTTAGCAATTAGAATTTTTCTTTCTTATATTCTGAATTTCAAGCAGTTCATTTTTTCTACCCTGTGATAGTTTAGTTGTACAATCAATCTTATGCTGTCTTAGCTGGTGAGATGACTGTATTCTTTTTATATATCATTTGTGAATTTCATGGCATGATGGTGATTCCTTATGATCTCAACAAAAATTTGGAGTCGCATCCCCGTATAGCAATCCTACCTTGCAGACATGAAATATTGGCACATGAACATCATTCCATTATTATGTTCTGCTTTGTCATGTATGCTCATTTCAAATGGGTGGCTGTCTGGTATTTACCTCGTTTTACCCCTTTGACCAGTATCTTGAATGTGTCTCACACATGAATTCTTGTGAACAATAAAATTTAACTGCAGATTTTTTCCCATCAATTACTGTACGCATTACAAAATTCTGGATACAAATTACGATCTTTATTAATGCTAGCACATTTCATGGTTTCGTTTTTCCATCTGGATTTACTGGTGGAAAAAAAAAGTTGGAATCATGCATTTCCCTTTCCTGTCTATGTACTTCTGCTAGAACATGTTGCCTTGTAAAAACCAACCAAACCTGAGATATTCATGCAGGTTCCTGGTAAGTCTGCACAAGAATGCTTTGATAGGATTCACTCCGATCTTCAAACTCCACCTGAACATCAGCCACGTCTGCGGACCAACAAAGCTACTACATCTCCCTTGAGCCATTTCTCTCTGTCAGCCAGTAAACCATTAAGACAGGACAAGACCCAAGACAAAAGAGTAAGGACCAACAAACAGAGAAAACTCCTTTCAACCAAAATAGTTCGTCATTTACTAAGGAAGCACACTCTGTCTGACAAAAGTCAAGAAGCAGATCTGTTCTCAGTGTTTGAGAATACCACAAACACATCCACTAAAGATTTTCCAGAGATGCCCTCATCTCCTTCGACATCCATGAAGCAGAACATCCATGAAAGATCGACATCATCCATAAGAAACCACTCTCAAGATTAAGAAATTCAAGCAGCGCTTGTTCTATAAGCCCTGAAGTATTGAAAAAAGTGAAAAATATGGCATTACATGAGAAGTATATTGATCAGCTACATTGCAGAGAGGAGAGAAGAAGAGTTGCATCTGCAAAGGCATCAAAAGTTCTTGTTGCAGATGATGGTGCAGATTGTAATGCTGTGAGGAAGATTGATGTCAAAACCGCAAAGACTTCTCTTGCGTCTGAAGCGAGAGATTTTATCAATCACTTTCATAGAATGCAGGCTGATGATCATCTGTTAAAGAATGAGGATTCTGAGTCCAGTGATGGTGATGATGAAGATGAAGGTGATCCATACTGAACATGATTCCACTGACTTCTTGCATTGAATTTTAATTAGATATATGAAGATTGGTGTAGAGATATTGGAGTAATCTTTGCTATAATAAATCCAATGGCAAGTCCTGGTCTTAACTCTTAAGGCAGTTTTCTGGGTGGTGAAGCATGCTAACACGACAAAGAGTTATGTCTTCTATTAGATGAATTAACTGATAATCAAACACTTTCTACAATTAAGCATGCCATTTTTGTATTCCAAATTTATCCATTTCTTATTGAAAATGATTAGTTGATCATCATTCTCAAAGTGACCACCCTTTGTTTCTTCTCAGCTTTCGATTCATTCTGCTTCAAAATACTCAAAAAATTGATTGTTCCAAAAAGTATTAAATTATCTATTAACAAAAAAAAGCAAGAAATCATGAGGTATAGTGTATTTGTGTATCGAATCAAACTGTCATTATGAAATGCTTAGTTAGCTACTATTATGGAACATAAACAATAGAGCGTTATCTATGTCATTTACAGGTCATTGTTTTTTACAATGTTTAATATCTGCACTGACATAGGATTTGCTCTTTCGCTATGAATTTGCTCCCATATTTCTCAAGTTTGAATTCCTCTAGGCTTACCTGATATACATTGTTTGTGGGTGATTATGTGCATTTGGAGTTTACCTAAATCCTAACTAATATTATGGTTCTTCATCACAAAAAAGTTTCATATCCGCCATGATTTGTGTGAAAGAAAATCAATGCATTCTCATTCTCCGTGCGAGGAAGTGAGAAACATATGTTTCAAGTTTCATATCCGCCATGATTTGTGTGAAAGAAAATCAATGCATTCTCTGTGCGAGGAAGTGAGAAACATATGTTTCCTGCTACAAAAGGCTAAAGAGAAGTTGAACTTTGTTTGGTCATTTTCCACTTTTCAGCTTTGAACATTCTGTACAACTCCTCTTCAAAAAAGAAAAAGAGAAATACAAAGGGAACCTGATAAGACAACCACAAAAGTTTTTGTGATCCAGTCAACTTTGTGATATCGTCACTTCTTCATTGCAAGCAATTCTACCAAAACTGAAGCTGAACATTACTATCCATTCATCCTTATAAAGGTAAAAATTACATGTTAATAACACTAAGCAGCTCCCACTAGAACCAATTATTATTCAGAAACAAATCACTACCTCCTGCTGCTCACAAAATACCACGACAAAGTGAAACACACAAAAAGTTTTTTCTTGCTATATGCATCTCCCTCCATAACCTGCATTTCTGAATAACTCCTGCTTTATCTCTTCAGACCCCAACATTCTCCTCTGCTCACCTACCTACCATTCATGAATAGGATGTATGAGATATTGCAATAAAATACAACAACTCTTCGAAGAATCAGATCAAATCAGTACTAAAATGTTTTTTCACCTCTGAACATGAAGCTTGCATTCCAAAATCATTGAAGCAGCTCACGACGCATTGTTGAATCTCCAGTCCTAGAGCTTCCAAGGTATTCACAGTTGATAACAACAACCCCTGCTTCGCAGCGCAACATATATCGATCCGGGTATCCATCTCCCTTCTCTCCACATCAAACTGTGATAACAAAATCAAATTCAACACAACATAAAGAGATGGGTCTGATTGAAAGATCCTTTTTTAAAAAAATACCTTGGGAGTGTTCCTGACCAAGATCTCATTTGTGTTCATCTCTTTGAATACACTCAACAGGTTGTTCTCCTTGTCAGAGTCCCCCACTTCAGTCTCTTCTTTCAAGCTCTTGATCCTCTCTAAAAGCTCCTTCATGTAATCAATGGTGTCTCCAAGTATAGATGTCCTGTCCATCTATATAAACCACAAATCATGAATAAAATCCTCAACCCATTAAAATGCAGCCAATATGTATACCTTACTGATCTTCGGCACGACAGATCGAAGCATCGAAAGCCTATCATTTAATCTCTTCCTCCTCCTCCTCTCCGCCATCAAATTCTTCGAAGGCTGGCCTTCCATTCTCTTCACACGCGACTTCTTCTTCGCGCCCGATGAGCCCATATCAAAAAATGGGGCCTCCCCAGAATCCAAACTGTTGTTCCTATCAATGCCAAGCTCTTCATCCTCCATGACAATCGATCCACACCCACCTCCACGCGTCGAGAACGACTCACTGCTTTGGATCTCAGGCAGTGAAAAGCCTTCTTGGAAGGGATAGTAGGCATCAATGGGGAGGTTGAAAGCTGGTTCCACAGCCATGGGAGGTCCTCCAAAGGTGGAGGTGGTGGGCAAGAACTGGTTTTGGTGATCTTCAAAAGAATCAAAGCTCTCACCATTTGAAGTGAAGAGCTCACCCATGTTGGTTGTTGGGTAGTTCTCCCATGTATTATTAGTACTTCTTAGTGATAGAAGCTCCTCAAGGAAACCATGCTCATCAAGCTCCATCACTCAAATCTCCTGTAGAAATTCTCAATGAGAAGGCAAGAGAATGAGTAAGCATGAGATTGCAACATGTGTGTGTGGGTGTATATAATATGAACCTTAGTTGAGACAATTATTCTCTGTATTAAATGCAATATAATAATGAATCAAGGTATGTTGTATGCATTAGCCACCTATGTTAGGCCTATAAGATTAAATTGGAATCTGATTCTCTCTCTCTCTCTCTCTCTCTCTTTCACTGTGTGTGGTATGTCTTTATTTCTTCTACTGTCATAGTCACAAAGTGCTCTAAACTTTTCAAAATGTTAGAAAAAGTTCAACGATTAGAAACCTACTGCATATTCATTTAGTTTGGATAGTCTATCATGTTCTTTGTAATTTAAAAAAAATTGCTCTATTGTTATCGTCACCCACCCAACACAGCAATTTAATTTTTCTGGTATGTTTTTAAACTTATCCCATATCATTACATATTGAAAAAATTACCAATATCTATAATACATGAACTTTGTCACTACATCTGTGGTTGTGGGGGAGGGTGTGATTCCAAGTCTCTTTCACCTAAATCTGCAATCCAAACATCAATGTATTAAAATTTGTCTGACCCAAGAAAACTTTGACCCACACATCTATCTCAACCCAAAAGGATGAAGAGAGCATCCTAGACACCGTCAGAGTTCCTTTTTTTTTTTTGCTCCTTCTGAACCATATAATACAAGAGACTGAAACATTGACACCAGCTTCACCTATTGAGAGTTGAAAAAAAAAGTTATACAGTGTATGAACAATGGGACCACCACATCTTCCATGCTCTATTGGCTCATCTCACAAGGTTCCTTTTTTCTTTTCATAATAGGTTGGCTGTGGTTTTGGTTGTTTCCCTCTAATTTTTATAGTTTTTTTTTGGGCTAATCATTGATTACTTTAAGGTTGAATTTTGTCTCTAAATGAGCTTTTCCAATGCAAAGTCTCATCTATTTGTGAATTTTTTTTGGGAGGAGGATTAGTGGAAGGTCTCTATCTCCATTTGTTTGAATGAAACCAACATCTGCCTTAAAAAAAATTTAAACTAATCAAAGTTTTTTTTTTTGTCTGTGCTTGTTGGAATGATAAACAATAGGAATTGCACCCTCTTTTTATGGGTGTTTAATATGCAATTAATCTTCTACTGAATCATGTATTTGGAAGCTCTCACCCTATGATCACAATTTATTATTTTCTTTATTTATTTCTGGTTTAAATTCATGTACCTGGCAGAGGTGTTCGATTGGAATATACTAATATGGGGTATACGGTGATTCGAAATTGTGTATTCAATTTGCGCTAATACTGACTTTGATTAAGGAAACAATTAACATAATGGGAGCTTAATATCAACATGTTTGGTATCTATACCAGGATTAGTTGGTGGGTGTCATATATCAATCCTAATTTTCATAGAAACTAAACGAGGCTCATGTTGAGGCTCTGTTTAACACTGCCTAATCTCCTCTCTTTTAGTGCAGTAAAAGTAGCCAAGACAATCTCCATCAATATCATCACCTCATAAAGGATGATGGTGGTTCTGTCTTGTAGATCAACTATAGTTCAATATAAAAATTTAAACTATGATGCATTACTCACCAAATTAATGCTTCGAAAGCAATAAATTAATAACAAGAATCCCTCTTCGCATAGAAGTAAAGAGTTGACTCTTATCGGTTTGGATAGTTGAATAGAGGTGGAATTGCCACGAAAAAAATAGCTGTTTGAATGACATGAATAAAACCTGGTATTAATATGTCAAATTAAGAAGAGTAGTACGATCCAAGTCTCTTGTGAAATTAAGTTATTCTATCTAATTTATGTTACTAGTACAAGGGCCATATATGTTAAATCACTTTTTCACCTCTTATAAATCAATTTTTCATCTTTCTTAAATCTTTATCAACCACATAATAAAAACTTCATTATTACATTTATCAACAAAAATAACTAAAAATGTAATCAAATAGAAAAATGACTTATTCCACTAGTATTTTTCTTGACATAGTTATTCCAAAATAATCTAACTCATGTATCCAAATGTTAGGTAAACTTTTAATTTGCATTGTTAGTATTGTCATAAATTACCATCATGATCATTAAAGGGTGTTTACCTTGAATCTCATGTAAAATGTAACCTTTTTTTACCTAAAGAAGAATCTTCAGGTGGGTAACTCACTTTTTTCATGCATCATATCATATATATATACAATTATTTTGATGCCTAGAGTGAAAACATATTAGAAGCTACCAGATGTTGGTCATATAGGCTTTTTACATGTACAAAAAATTCTCAACAACAATAATTTAAACCACCACCTTTATTTCCCCTCTGAAATAAAATAATATGAACCATTGTATTATATGTTTTAACATGTACTCTTAGCCCTGCTGCAAGGCCTACTAACAAACATATGAAATCATATATCTTAGGTACACCCTTCCAGGGTAGATATCACTTTTTCTTGTTCTTGACTGTGATCAACTTTAATCACATGATATTCCATCTTTGACTTTTAAATAAAAAATAATAAAAAAACCTAAACATTGCATGTGAAAAAATGTAGTTTCTTAATTGATTTTTTTTTGTTCATGTAAAACTTTTTGTCATTTTGTCTATGTGAATAATTATCATTATTATTTTTTGTAAGAAAATGTCTCTGTTTATGTACTTAGATATTCTCATTATTATTATTTTTGTAAGAAAACAAGCTTAGGAGAACTAATACAATGAAAATGAAAAAAAATGTATGTGATTATGTCTAACTATATATCTAAAATATAGGAGACAATAAAATATTTTGAATAAGGGATCGGCTATTCAGGTGGAGAAAATATTTTTAGAAGATTTTTTTTTGATAGATTAACATGAAATTTTGAATCCAAGACCATGTGATTATAAATTTTATTTGTTCTAAAGTTCTATTGTCTTCCCAAAAATTAATCACTAAACAATACATGATAACTGTGCATAATAAAATAGGTCTTTACATGCATTCTTTATGAGCAGCTCTACACATTCTTTATGACATCACAACACGCAATCCTTATTTGCAGCACAACGCGCAATCATATTTCACTACCAAGACATGCTTTGTTATATATGAAACATGTATTTTTTTTTTAGTTAATGTTAGTGATAATTCATTGTGTACTTTTAAGGCAGGGCCTCGAATAGATGTCTCTTTTAGGCAGGGATGGATTTGTAATAAGAGTCTGCCCAACGCCTGTGAACATTTTTTAATTTTTTTTTCTCTCATATATATATATATATATATATATATATATATATATATATATATATATATTCATTTATAATGAAATCAATGTAGCATAATACAATTTCTAGAAAAATTGCGGATAACAATTTTCATTTGTCAAGCAGATGAGGAGGGTGGGGTTCGGATTGGTCAATAAAGGCCAAAGTTTCTTATTTGTTGGTTGTTGTTATGGTGTGGTCGACATGGGTGTGCTGCAATCCGGTCATTTTCAGGGGCCAAACTCCATATGGTGAGAACATTTGGTTGTTGTTTTGGTGTGGTCGACATGGCTGTGCTGCAATTCAATCATTTTCAATGGTCAAACTCCATATGTTGAGAACATTTGGAAGCTAGCCAAGGGTCTCATTCTAGATTGGGGGAACATATGTATGGGGTTAGGGGAAATTAAATTTCAGACTGATAGACTTGTAATTCCTTAGAACCTATGGTTTGTGTACCTGTGAGAGCTTATGGATATCTCTTATACCTAGTTCTCACGAGATATATTTTATTTTTGTTGCTTTGTTATTTTCTTTGGACTATTTTAATATATTAAGTTGAATGCCTGTTATACCAATTAAAAAAAAACAGTTTTCATTTGAAAAAACATTGGTCCCATGCCTCACTGAATCACCAAACAAAATCAGTCTCAGCTTTCCCAGAATTCAAAAATGCACTTCCCAATCCCTGTCTTCAACCACACCCCCACATAGAGTTAAAAACATTGAGACAAAAATAAATAACAATGTATATTGTAGGCTTTTCTATTTATGTCTACTAGATTTGTTGTGTATAGCTGCATGTTTTGACAGTGCAGGGTCAGTCTTTTCCACCTTTTCCTTTCTCTCTGAGAGGCTATATTTATTGTTTTCTGTAAACAAACTTCCAAATTACAAATGGCCTGCTTTATTTTAACCTCTGTACACTTCATATATAATCACTATCATAGAGAAGTTGAAACGTCAAAAAAATTTTAAAAAAAATCATTGAATCAAAAAATAGAAAAACGAGTAGAAACCGACAGGCACTAAGAGACAAAAACAATATATATATACACACTATATGATACAAATAAATTAATTAAGAGCAAATACAAGTGGAGATACACTCAGTTCAGTTTGCAGCTCAAAAATAACCCTACAACTACATGTATGCTTTACTAATTGAGCGTATATTATTCTAGTATAATATATACTACATTATTACAATATATTAATAAAAAAATTAAAAATCATTTTTTCACAAAAGAAAAAAATGTATTGGTTTATCTAAATATATATTTTATTTTTCGTAATAGCATCGAATATATGATTAAAAAAAATCAAAATGTTTGAGAGCTACGAACTGAATTGTAAATGTGGTTGAATGTATCATTTTCTTAATAATAAAAATTGTAATACGCTAATTAGTTAATTTACAATCCCATCTACAACCTATAACAGGCCATCCAACTACCTATATATTTCGATAGTGCAGTATACATTATAATGCAATATATAATGCACTACTCTATATAGTGATAAAATTTTTTTTTTTTAAATACACCAGTGTATTTCAATGTGTACTTCACATTTTATAACAGTATGTATCTCAATTGATGAATGTATACTTTTTAAAAATAATTGATTAGGGCGGGGGATAAAGCTGTCCGTAGGGCTAAAAATCATTTTTCTAATAATAATAATATATTCTTTGACTCATGGGGATCATATTTGAGAGTCCTGCGTGTACAATCTCTGTATGGAGGAAAGAGTTATGCTGATCCAAGAGTTCATTGGACAAGATACACATATACATATGATCAAAATAAATATGATAAAAGCAAAGAGATAATTAATACTTTATAATTTTATTTTGATCATTAGTATTAAAAAAATACATATAAAACTTTTGAACAAATAAACTTAATAAAGAATAAGATAAATCATCCAAACCAAATAGATAACTAGATCATAAAGGTTATATGATTGAAAGAGCAAAAATATGTTTAGAGTACTTGATCAGTGATACATATGCGGATGCATATATATATATATATGATCTAGTTACATGTATATATATATATATATATACATGTGAAGATTAAAAAAGAGATTCCATACATGTGTATATATATATATATATATGATCTAGTTACATGTATATATATATATGCGGCATATATATATGCATATATATATATATATAGGTCTGGGACAATGCTTAAACGGGGAATATGCATATACAAAACATGTGAAGATTAAAAAAGAGATTCCATATATAGTGCATGTAATATATTTATTGACAAGATCAATTATGTTAATTAAGTATAGATGCTTTCTTGTTCTTTTTTATATGGAAGTATAGATGCATGCTTTCTTATAAATGAGAACTTTTAAGAAAGAGACCACTTCATTGGTAGATAGTACAGATTTAAAAAAAGTCTCAACAGAAAAATCATTTATTTTAATTTCCATCCGTTTTTATTTCCAGATTTCTTTATTTTTATGTAAGATTCTGCACAAATATACAGCCAAAGAACGATCCTATAAGAGTTCACTCTGTAATAGATAATTGTATGTCGTCATTGTTCATAGAGCTTTAATATACTCAGTCTGTTTTGTACGTAATTAATTTGCAACATAAAAAAGTCTCTAATCGTCTATACATTATGATAGTGCAGCATACACAACATTACCATAGTGTATATTATGTTATTATAGTATATAAAAAATAATTTTTTTTTAAAAAAAATACACTAATATACATATTTCAGTATATACTTTATTTTTTATTACAATATATACTTTAACAGACAAATGCATAGTTTAAAAAAAAAATTGATGAGGGTTGATATGGGCCGTGGACATATTTTCCTTATCCATATGTTTATATCTTTTTTCATGGATGAGATTTGAAACCCAAATGAACCCAAACTTTTTAGATAGACAACAAAAGGAGGACTTTTTTTCTAAAAAATAAAACTTCGATCTCTGTGACTTTGTGAAATTCAAGGAAAAGATCAATTGAGAAGCTCAATGCAAGTCAGTCTTTTGAACTCAAACAAAGTTAAAAGTTGTAGTCCTTTTAATTAATTTCCTCTGTTTGACTTTGCATCAGTAGATATAAAGATTTCACTGAATGCATAGTTCTGCCAACATGTAATATTTTTCATGTCAAAGAACTTTTCACCAACAATCCATCATAGAATGAAAATAAAAAAAATATTAGCTGGACATCATTCATGTGATTTCATCCAATTTATGTTTCCATTGAATTTTAAATTGCTAGTATATTCTAATTGGTTGATTCATCGTCCATCTAAAATTTTTTTTTCTTTTTGAAAGTGTTGTATTTTGTGCACGCACCTCTTTAATAATAATATAAAAAGCTAAGGTTCCCATGCTTACAACTCAGAAGCACACATCTCAACAGCAACATTTTATGAGTTCCCAAATGAGCCAGTGTTCCATGTGCCTTGAAGTTTGCATATGCACTGCAACATAATATAAACATGGAAAATGTTAGGTACAAACAAAGTAACAAACAACCCCCCTCCCCCCCCCCCCCCCCACAAGCCCCAACCCTCCTTTTTACTGCATGCAATCTATACATGTTATGATTTTTAAAACAATAAGCATCATTTCAAGTATTCATTTTCGTTGAGGCATCCTGTATGTACATGTACATGTTAGTTGAGTTACCCCTCTCCTAGGGTCGAGTTTATAAGATAAAGTTTACAAAAAAATAAAAAGGAAAACAATTTCAAAGAAAAAGATTATTTGTACAAGTGGGTTTGCAATTTTTTTTTTTTTTTGGTTAATGTTTAAACTCCATGCACAAAAAATAGGAAAAATGTTAGACTTAGTTTTTTTTTATTGATCAACCGAGAAACTCAGGCTAAACATATTTTATTTTTTTAAAATAGTAAACATCATCTAATGAAATATATGCTTTGATAAAAAAATGTATATCCTTTCATTACAAATTGAATGAACCTATATTTAGTAAGTGTAAAAAATATTTAATAAAATATATACAACGTCTAATGAGATATATGTTTCACTGGATTTCTAACGAGGTATATATGACTGTATTTTATATTGAAAAAAAAACTGAGTGTAACAGTACTCCCAAAAACACAAGCAAACCCATTTAGCCCAAAACACAAGCAAACCCATTTAGCCCCTTCATGCATGCACAAGTAGAGCTGCTAATACCATCCTATCTATATCTATATCCAGGTAGGCTCAAATAATGAAAGTATCTGTTTATGTTTAATATAATACTTTTGATATGGAGAATACATCAATTAACAGGAATTTCTGCATAAGAATGACACTTCGTCATTCTGAAAGGGATTTTTTTATTAATACATATTGAGAATGTTAGGTAGCCTAAGAAACATTGCTCAGACTCAGAGCACAAAATATTGAAGAGAATGAGTCATGAAGCACCATTGGGTCACATGTCAAGGGTTTCAACTTGCCTTGTATGTGGACCATCCTTTGGGTGAGGTGAAGATTTAAAAGGTTAGGCATTTTAAGTAGGACTAATTCATGTAACCATCAAAATTCAGGTTTGCAGGAGAGAGAACCAAAAATAAGACAGTAATATTTCACATGATGTACAATGATTTGAAAATATCACGTACAATCTTTTTTCCAGTTTCAATTCAATCCACACATGTTTGATTTTTTTTAAAATAGTATACAACATCTATTGAGATATATACTTTTATAAAAAATAAAGTATATATTTTAATGAGTAGTATGGATCTATGTTTAGAAAACGTGTAAAATGTTAATGAGATGCATACTTTATAAATATGAGTCAGATTGTGATGAGGTATATGAGATTGAAAATGAGATTAAACAAAAGAATGTACTTGGGGAATATGATGATTAGGTTCTCTCTGCGGAGACCAGAATTTCACAAGGATGGGCTGGGCTGGGCTTTGGATTAAGGCCCATTTCCATGTCGATGCAACAGAATTTCACAGGGATGAACTAGTGGGGGTTTCTTTTGGTTAAAGTGAAGTAATTACATGTATCTTTTATTAATCATTTTTTGATATACGGGCTTAACCCGTTTGGGATGTGACATGGAGTTATTTGTCTTTGATCATTATATCAAGATAAATAACAATTCTTGCATAGTAAACAAATGATTTAATTATTGTTTTTTTTGTTATTCTCACTGTAAAATATAAAAAATAATTTTTTTGTTGTGTAATTCATCTTAGATAAAGTTAAGATAAGTACTGGATAAATGATGAATAAGAGTTCTTTACTTTTTATAAAACAATTACACCCCTGTGTAAATTATTTGTGTTTGTGAATAAGTATGAGAGATGCATGTGATTTGATAGATATGACTTGTATTGATAGATATTTGATATCATGCTTACTTTTCTTTGAATATATTCTCAACACGTTAAGCTAGTTTTCACTTTAATGCAACAAGACTTCATCCATACATATTAAACGAGGCTTCTTTTTTTTTTTCTGGTTAGGAAAGTTGTGAGACGTTGATTGATAAGCATAATTGAATTGATAAAATAAAAAAAATATTTCGGTTTTTAGCACAAAAAATAATACAAAGAAACTTATCTTTTAAGAATCGAGTTTATTAAGCTAGTTTTTACAAATTGTTTGTGTTTGAAATAAGTGTGTGACATATATGTGGTTTGATACGTGTGAGATATAATAACATATATTTGATTCCCATTTTTCATTGAATATATTCCCAAAAAACACTGCTCAATCACTTTAATGGTAACAAGACTTCATTCACATCAATGCATACATATTATGAGCTCCCTTTATCCTTGTAAGAAAAATTGTCACACAGATTGACTGATAATCATATAATTAATAGTGAACCGAGCTTTGATAAAGACAGCAAGTACTACCTCTCATCTCTATAAAATAGATCAAGGGATCAAATCGTAGGGAGCATCACTCTTTTAAAAAAAAAAGAGTATATATAACTAATAAAAAACATTTGTTTTAGTTTTTAGCACAAGAAATAATACAAAAAAAGTGATCTGTAAGTATTGAGTTTATTAAGTAAGTTTTTATAAATTGGTTGTGTTTAGGAATAAGTGTGAGGGATGTCTGTAATTTGATAGATCTGACGTATTGAATAATATTGACAAGTATTCGATGCCCACTTTTCATTGAGTATATTCCCATAACATGTTCTACGCGATCACTTTATTCGCAACAAGACTTCATCCATACATATTAAGGTCGCGTTTGGTTGCACGATTGTAAAATTGATTTTAGACAAAAATTGAGTTAAAAATTTATTTTATAAAAAACTGCATTTTCATAACTTCTAAAAAACTCAGGTTTATGACTCTTTTTCACATAAATCTGTTTATAACTTTTGACCCCATTTTTTTTGTTTGGAAACGATTTGAAAAAAATAGCTTCATACAAGCTAAAAACTGTAACCCATTTTCAAGCGGGCTCTGAGTGAGACTTTTTTCTTATAAGAAAAGTTGAGACTGATTGAGCATAATTAATAAAAAAAATTGTTTCAATTTTTTAGCACAAAAAAATAATATAAAGAAGTCATCTTTTAATAATGGAGTTTTATTAATCTAGTTTTTACAAAATCATTTTTATACCGGTATACAAAATTATACTCTTGAAATGGGCTTTTAAACGGCCCCTGGTTCAAAGGTAAATTATCTCACTAGAAGCAACAATGACTTTATACAATTTTACATATTTTGGATACTCGTCTACCAAGCAAAAAGAGACTAAAGTCTTAAAAAATATCAGAAATGATTTTCTATATTGACACGACAATGTCTCCAGAGGTTCGATTATACCACTAGTAAAACAATAATCAAATTAAGGGAAAAATTCAAATAACCCATGTAAATTGTTTGAAATGCATATAACTCCCTGACTTTTTCTAAAGTTCATATAACCCCTGAAAACACATATATAAATCTAAATATCCTCCAGAGTTAATAACGATTTTATCCCTCGAGATAGATTATAAAACTCAATATAGAGTGGTAAAATCATTATTTACAGAGATTTTTTACATTTTTAACACTTTGTAGAGTTTTTTTTAATAAACTATGTTTTCAACCAGGATTAACCAGATAGAATATTCGTTGAATAATTCTAAGTTGTCAATGAAATTTTAACTCAAGTGACTATTTGGATTTACATAAGTGTTTTTATGGGATTTTATTGATTTCAGAAAAAATCAAGGGTTATATAGATTTTGAACAGTTTACAAGGGGTTTATGAATTTTTCCCTCAAATTAAATACAAGCAAAATAAGAATACTGAGGAAATGATTTACATGGTTTGAAAATTTGCATGTATCTATGAGGGTGAATATTGATTAATTATTTCTAATAAATTAAAATACAAAGATCTCGTTTTCTCTTCTCATCACCGCACTCATCTCTCTCTCAAGAATAATAATATCTCTTGAAGATATTAATTAAAGAAACTAAAGATACAAAAGGACAAAAAATTTATTATGTTTTGATATTAGATTTTATAATAAGGAGCAATTTATAAAGTTCAATAGAGAATGTATGCAGATTTTATAATAAGGATCAATTTATTATGTATGCAGTTTACCAAAAAAAAATAGAGAATGTATGCAGCCTGTTCATTGGGATATAATTATAAATTTTATAACGAGGAAGTATATGAATATTTTTAAAAAATAATTGGGCATTTAGTTCATTGGAATACTAATGTTTTTTAAGCATAATATACTTTAATCCTTAAAAAAATATTAAAATCAAATTATTCATAAGAATGTTGTTCATAAGGGTGTGTCTTTAATTACATGGAATATTGTATGATGTACTTTTATTTCATTAACAAGCTATATGTTTTGTTATATGATTGTGTAATTTTTTTTATTTTGTGAAGATATGGTTTATTGAGCATGTACTACATTTTAATAAAAAAATATGTACTATAACATGAAATATTTTTAAAAACAAAAATTAAAACACGTTTCATAGGGGGTTGTGCCTCACATTAGAGCAGCTCTAGTCGGCCTGCATAATGAAGATTTGAAGACCATTTAAAGTCATTTGACTCCAACCTTCAAAAAGAAGACCGTATGTCTTCATTTTCAAATCAAACTCTATATTTAGAGACCCATTGTTTGGGTATCTATATGTCGCATCAATATTGAATAATGTCACAAATGACCTTGTTAACTTATAATAAATTTTGATAAAATGAACATTTAACTCCTACAAAATTATAAATTCCTAATTTTTCATTTGTATTTAATAAAAATATGGAATTTTGAAAAAAAAATTACAAAAAAATTTCATGTAAAATTCAAAAACAATGTTTCAAAAATCAAACCATTCATTGAACCAGAAATATGTACGAGATAAAGAGTCATCGGTTCAACTATTCGGTTAACCAGATTTGAACTGTAACATTATCATGATATAATAACAAAAAATGAATCATTAAATTCATCAGGTTAGACAACTGGATTAGATACAAATCCACTTATAACTTTACATACATATATTAATTTTATATATATAAATATAGAGTTAATATAATTTGGTTATTTACATTAAAATTAGGATATAAATGTCAATAAACCATAAAAATGAAAGAGACAAATGGTAGAATGAGAATTTTAACAAATCAAAATAGTGATTTAAAGACTTACACAAAAAAAATTGAAGATCCACT
Source organism: Acorus calamus (assembly GCA_030737845.1). NCBI lineage: Eukaryota > Viridiplantae > Streptophyta > Magnoliopsida > Acorales > Acoraceae > Acorus > Acorus calamus. Next base: position 1,866,500 of record CM060859.1, on the reverse strand, counting down.
ATTGAAGTTTGTGAGTCTTCAAAACAGCAAAATCTTTAAAATAAGGTAACATTGAAGTTCAAGGGTTTTCAAAAACCTAAAATCTCCCGTGGGAGTCTTCAAAATGAATAGTCCTATTGGAGATGCTCTTACCATATTGATAAAAATAGGCCATTATATGTTCTTGAGCTGGAAAGTCTCTCCCAGTACTCCATTTTAGCGTCCTTTTTTTTTCCAGAGTTCTTAGATTTCAGTGCAAGTATACCAAACGTATAAAAAGAACTTTGGTCTTTAATTTTAGGGAAAATTAATTACAGGTCCCTCAATATATTCCTGTATTAATTTTAAGTTCTTGCATCTATTCAACTTAACAATAGGTCCCCATGTACCAATCTCTATTATGTTTGGGTCCTTGTTACTAATGGAAGGAGTAACTGCTGTTAACTTTTCCTATTTTATCCCATTCAAACAGCTTATATACTGTTATGTATTGTATGCATACTGTTAATTAACTGCAGATATAACTATTCTGTGTATATTGTTATCATTATGTGAATATTGTTAATCTGTGTATACGTACATTGTTAGTGATCTGTGTGCACTAATGTGGGTCGTCGGAGAAAAAAAACCGGAGGAGGGAGGCGATAGAAGGGCGCGGGGGAGGGGTCGAGTTGGTGAAAGTGGGGGAAAAAAAGAAAGAAAAGGGGCTGGGGTAAAAATGGAAAAAAATGGTCGGGGTTAACAGAGAATGGATATAAGGGGTTAGACATAATAGGTATTGATAATTCAAGACCTATTGTTAAGTGAAAAAATTGCAGGTACTTAAAATTAATTTGAAGATATGCTGAAGGACTTGTAATTAATTTCTCCTTAATTTTATCTGAATATTATAAAAACTTTCCATCCTAATTATGTGGTCCCATGAATAATGCATGACACGTTTTAATTTATTTTATCAATGAAAACATTCGTGCTTATGTTACCAGAAAAAAAAATTACTAAAAAATTGTTAAACAAACAACTGGGTACGTAACATTTTTTTTATAAAAAAAATACCATTTGATATCTTAATCAAATCATTAAACAATTACTTTTAAGGAAGGTTGTAGACAGTAGATTTGAGCATCCTGTAAAAAAGGTGCTATTTTACTATTTATGGAGTCCACTCAGAACCCGAAAATACAATTAATTATGACCATTTCTTGACCTATATTGATGGACAGTGTGCATAAGTTTATATTCTCAATCTGATGAGTATAATTGGATGAGCATACATTTAATTAAAAAAATTCAAGAAGACATTTATTTTATTTATTTAATTATATATATATATTTATACCTTTAGAAACAAAATAAAATACTTGTTGAAACTTGAAAATACAAATATAATTTATTTTATATATTTTTTAATTTGAGCATCAGATATTTTGTCGCCTTCCTAGGTCAAGATTGGGAATTATGAAATTTATATGCATATCGAGCCAAAGATTGTCATTCGATTGATTATCTGGAGAAGAAAATTTAACATGAAATAACTTTGATATATAATTTTTTATTTTAATGTAATTGTTAGCATATTCATTCATTTAAAATAGACTATGTCTGAATAGTGATGAGGAACGACAAATGAATAAAACATAGAGAAAAAAATAAAGTGTGAGATAATAACATAAGATATAACAAAAGATAGAAAATAGATGGTAAAAATAGCTTCTACCACACCCTGGCAACAATGCCCCGCCCACTAGTCCCTAATGGGAAATTGTGTAATTGCTTTTAATAGATTTCTAACCGCGGATCCAAATGTATGATTGCTTCACCATTTAAAATATATTAAATTTGATTTTTGGGTAATTAACATTGCAAAAGAAAACAACCCTAGTTAATGGTTACATTTTTTTTAACATTCTCCCTAGGGGTGCAACCCGGGCGGGTTGGGTCGGGTTCAGCTTTAACCCGCATTGCACATAGTCTAACCTGAGCCCGACCTCAACCCGAAGGGTTCAACCCGAACCCGAACCCGATCTCAACCTGTGGGTTTGGGTCGGGTTCGGGTTGAATTCGGGCTCGGGTCGGGCTCGGGTTGAGCTCGGGTTTAATACGTTGGTTTTACAACTTTCCATTACCAAGAACACATCTTTCGTGCTCCACTTCCCCCAATTCACAAAAACCAAGCACAAAATCAAAATCAAATCAAAACCCAAAAAAAAAAAATGCAAACCTCTTCAACCATGTCATGCACGTCCTCCTCCTCTCCCTGCTCGTCCGCCCCTGCCTAATTGAATCCATATGAAATGAAACTCTCACCTTGTGATCGCACGACAGGGGTACGGCAGCACCACCACCACCGTCGTGGACCCCAGTTCCCGACAACGATCTGCCGCGCCCCGACCACCGCTACCACCGCTGTGGACCCCACCGTCCTCCCCTTCACCTCCTCCGTCGTCCCGTTCAGGAGAACCACCTCATCCACCTTCGCAAAGCACGCCCCGATCGGCAATCGCCTCCCTCCACCCCTTCTCCTCCACCGCCACCGCCGATGACGAGCACCACCGCCTCTTCTCCACCTCTGTCGCTAGCACCACATGAAGCCTCTCCCGGCAAGCCCGCGCCACCATGTCCCAACCGTGCCCTCGATATCTCCCGCCATTGCTCCCCTCTCTAACTCTCTCTCTCTCTCTCGCTTTCAGTAGGGGCCCGAGATGGGATTTCAAAGGGCACGTCGAGAGTTAATATCCACCGTTGGATGTTAGATGGGCGTCGGATGGATGACAGCTTTGATTGTTGTCCGTACGACCAGGGTCGTCCCACGAGAGAGACGTGGACGGTGGAGATCGAGAGAGAGTGGAAGATGTGGCCGCTTCGATGACGTGGAAGACGTCGGATGGAAGAGAGAAATTGGGGGTCGGGTTCGGGTTGAGCCCGCCTAACCCGACCCCCAACCCGAACCCGACCCGAATTGAATTCGGGTTAGTTCGGGTTCGGGTCGGGTTGAACCCGACAGAGAAAAACCTCAACTCAAACCCGCCCATGAACCGGGTTGGGTCGGGTTCAACCCGCCCAAGTTGCACCCCTAATTCTCCCTGTCTTCCATTGTTTATCACTTACTTATCATTTGTATATTATTATGTAATTTATATGTATTATCAATTCGTACATTATTATCCATTTCTTAAATTATCTTGTCAATCATATAAATTGTTACGCATCCTAAGCACACTTTTAAATCACGTACATTGTGAACTACTAGCCTGCTTATAAAAATGGCATTAAATGAAAAGACTTTAAAAAAATACAACTGCTAGTGTGGGGTAGTGTGAGGGCGTTTTTGAAACAGAGTGTTGTGACACTCAACTTATTTTATAACATCAATTCAGTTCCATTTATCTTGTTACAGTAATATATATATCATTAAAAAAATTATATTTTTTAAAAATAATTAATTAGCGTATATACTTTACATTTTTATAAAAATTATATATTTTATTAGATGAAATATATTTATTATTATTAAAAGAATTACATGGGTGGTTCAGTATTTTAAGAATAATATCTTCTAGATACATAATGTAGAGTATGAAATCTCTAAGGTGTTTCTGTTTTTATTGTGGTGCACAATTTTTGAAATATTAAAAGAATTGAGGGATAAAAAAACTTAAAAATATCTGAAATTAAGTTTTGCAAAATAAAAACACAATTGCACATAAAATAATTCATAAAAAAATTATGAGAAACTCCAAGTGGATTAAAATAATTTAAAATCAGCCCACTGAAAACCCAATCAAAATTCGACATTGACCACCTTCACATTTTCCAGACAGCCCGGAATTCTGAACGAATCAAATATCCCACAGCATATTCCCAAAGTTTTTTTTTTTTTTTTCATTTAATTTAACAACATCAAACCCAATCTTCTGATAATGATAATCAGAACCCTTTTTTTGAAGCCTCTTTTTTGGGTCCATGTCAAAGAACTCTCTTTTTTCAATGCACAGATAACAAAAACAGAAGGCTCACGTCGTTCAAGGAGAGGCCCATAAAATATAGGGACAAACCATACTTATATGAGATGACCGTTTCAATCACTCTTTCTCCTCCTACAACATCATCCTCTCTTCTTCACCTCCCGAACCAAAACCAGCACCTTCTGTCGTTCACCTTCGACTTCTCTCTCTGTCCGCTGCGTCTCTGTCTCAGGTTGGTCTTCTTTTTCTTGGGTGGCTTTGTTTTTGGGAGTTCTTTTGATGATTCCGATGTGGGTTTTTTTTTTTAATCTTCTTTTGGTTTTTCTTTTATGGGTTTGTTTTATCTTTGACTGATTTGTTATTGGGTTCTCTTGTTTTTGTTGGATTTACTGATGTTGGAGATTTTGGTTCTGTTTTATGTCATTTGGTTTTTGTATGTGTGTGTGTGTTTGTATTGTAGTAGATTTGTTGTTTGGTGTGTGTTTTGTTTTCCAAGAAGAGTTGATTATCATCGATGAGAGAGGTGGACTGTTTGAATGGGTTGGAATTTTTTTTGGAGGAAACTCATCATCATGAGAGATACCTGCATTTTGAACTATATGTGTAATTGTATTTAGATTGTAAGAATAAGAAGCTCAATTGTGTAGGTATTATTTTGGGACATTCAACTAAAGATCTCATATGGTTTTAACACATCATCGTGTAGATCAATTGTTGATTGATTTTAATTGGGTTTTGTTTGACTTTTATAAAAACTTTTCATGGATCGGGATATTCAAGTTTTGTATGACTTTTTTTTTATTTTATTTGAATAAATTGACATACACCATTACTAGCAATGCATGCCAGATGATGTGTGCGCGATGGTTGACAAACAAAATGGTTATATACATATGTTTAACCCATCATTCGTGTAGATCAATTCTTGATTGATTTTAATTGGGTTCTGTTTGACTTTTATAAAAACTTTTCATGCCACGGATTGGGATATTCAAGTTTTGGATGACTTTTTTTTAATTTTATTTGAATAAATTGACATACACCATTACTAGCAATGCATGCCAGATGATGTGTGCGCGATGGTTGACAAACAAAATGGTTATATACATATGTTTAACACAATAACACATCATCGTGTAGATCAATTATTGATTGATTTTAATTGGGTTCTATTTGACTTTTATAAAAACTTTTCATGCCATGGATTGGGATATTCAAGTTTTGAATGACTTTTTTTAAAAAATTTTATTTGAATAAATTGACATACACCATTACTAGCAATGCATGCCAGATGATGTGTGCGCGATGGTTGACAAACAAAATGGTTATATACATATGTTTTCATAGTATCATGAATCATGATATGGGTTTTTATGATCTACCATCTTGATGGGGTAGATCCCGATCTAAAATGATCCTATCATGCTTGAGATGAAGTAGGGAAAACTCCTGTGTTGCATTTTATAAACTGGAATTGGCATCAATATGAAGATTTGTCACCACTTGGCTGTTCAATTATGACGAGAATTCTCCCAGTATAACCCGTCAGATTACAATTATGAATCACTGTTATCAATAAAATTTATTTATTATTTAAACAGAACAGTTGTGTGATTTAAAAAAGTTGTATAACATTTCATTTCTAATTCTAATGATTTACCGGATGCAATCTGTTGCTCCTTTTGTTCCATGAGACAATTTTGATTTCTACACAGTATTTTAACTACCTATGATATAAAAATTTATAGATCCATGTTTATCATTCAATATAGAAGGTTTGTCCAGACCTTAAAATATTGTAATATACATTAAGTCTGGATTCTTCAATCCCCTGAATTCTCACTCATCAATGTGCAAAAGTACCTCATTTTGACTGACATTTATATCACCAAGGCTTTATAATCCCTGGCTAATGTTAATTTCTCTAGCTCACCTTTATTTCTTGCTTTATAATAACTATTTGGCATATTGAATCTATTTTTCTGACACTGGTTTACCTTTGATTTCATGAATATTTTGAACGTCATAAATCCACCAGCAAATTCCTCTAGGTGTTTGACCATTGTTACACCTTATATGTGTTGCTTGTAAATGAAGGTGTTGGGACTGACAATTTGGTTGTGTGTGGAGTGGAGGTGACGAATATGTGTGTGAAGCTTGTCATCGCAAAAGTTGTAATATTTGAATTTGTTTCTAAGATTTGACAATTGCTTCTTTCATTTATTGAGAACATCCATGCTAGAAGAATCCCATAGTGAATAATACTCTTTGGAGGTTTCTAGATTTCACCGAGATTTAAGAGAATCAACAAAGTCAATAATTACTCCTCTCTATACTCCCCTCCCCCCCCCCCCCATTTTGATGGAGGAATTGAGTTATTCTGGATAGATAATTATACCAGTATAGATAGTAATTCTACATGAATAAGAGATTTTTTGGTTGTTTGGATTTTCAGTTATTCTCGTTGAAAAACGTGATAAAATAGTTTTTGTTATTTGTTTGATGTGGAATGGATTAATAATAAATGAATAATAAGTGGTGGATATGGAGTTTATACTTTCTAAATTTCATTTTAGAAGCATAGATAAGGTGGTATAAGCCTATACCAGGGGGACCCTAGAATTGTTATATTGACTTATAACTTCTTATACTGGCATTGCTATACCACTTTATACCCCTTAGACAAACAGGTTTTCCCCCCTATCCATGCTTGTTCTGTCTATGCAATGTGTCTCCGGTTATGCGGTCAATGAGTTATAATATGTTTCATGTTAATGTGTGTCAGGTTATATGAGCATTTTGTTAAGTTTTTTTTTTTTGGTGGGTAAAGGCGGGTTCGACCCCGCGACCTCCCCAAAGGGGAGGGTGTGTCTTAACCACCCCACCCCGCGACCTCCCCAAAGGGGAGGGTGTGTCTTGACCACCCCGCTAAGGGGGTCTGCCACAGCATTCTGTGAAGTTTTGATTGCATGATTGCATCTTATTCAAGCTTAACATGTTACATAATTTAAAAGATTTTCGCAATAAGGATTTCCTTTGGTATGCTATTCTTTGGAATATTTTCACACTCTAATCCATATGCCACAGGAGGTTAAATTAGAAAAATGTGTTTAATCTAAAAAGTGTTGCATATAGTTGTGCTTCAACACTGCTAATTTTAACCTTTTTAGTTCATTTTTGTTGCAGAAATGGAAGGCCCTACAAGCCCAAGTCTGTTTCCTTTACACCGCTGCAAAACTGTGCACCTGGTTTGTACTGATTTTATCCTTTCCTTTTTTTTATTACCGACCTTTACAGAAAATCCAAGATTATATGCTTTTGAATATTTTATAAAATATTAAACCTAGAAAGCCTTCCTTCACTATCTTTCACTCTTGACAACTAAAGCATCTTATAAAAATCCAGGTTAGGCATGCACAAGGGATTCACAATGTTGAAGGAGAAAAGGATAATAAAGCATACCTATCTCCGGCACTTTTTGATGCTCACCTGACCCCTCTTGGTTGGGAGCAGGTAAGAGGCGATTGTTTATCAGTGAAAATAATGTTTACATTATAGTCCCCGGGTGTATGTTTCAACCAATCAGGAAACATGCTTGATGATCTTTAGATGCTTCTTTTATTGAATTTTGGTTCTCTATGCTTGCAAGTAGTATTTTAATTGTAAGATTGTCATTGAGACTCGATTAAACTAAAAACCATAAATAAAAAATTGAGTTTATATTGTATGAAAGTATTATTTAGATAATTTAACTAGGAATTTCCCGAGAATGAATCCTTTATAGGTATACAGTACAAGAAAGATTTATCAGTGAAAATCCACGTTGACTTCAAAAATGATATTTCTCCCTCCGTGCATATGCATCATGTTTGGCAGATCTCTTGGTATAATTTATCCAGAAATATCACCTTAAGCATCTTTGTTGTTTCTTATGGGCCCAAAGCAAGTTCTCCATCAAGCAGATAATGGCCTTGGTGGCAATCATTAACATAGCTTGTGCAGCATTTTAAGCTCATCAATCAGGCAAGTGAATTCAATGTTTTCTTGAATTCAAAGTGAATACCCAGTCTGTTTACTGAGTTGTTTAGAAATTTTTTATTTTTGTTCAATATTATTTAGAGTATCTTATTTCCATCCATCTATCTTTAGAAAAGCATTTTTCATACCGTAAATCCCTCTTTCTTTATGAGCCCCTTCTCTAAGCTAGTGTTTGGATGATAAACAGCTTGTTATTCACATAAATGTATAACCGAAGTGGCGAACACTTAACAAGGGTCTATTTTGTTTTATTTGTTTGAAAACCATGGTTATGATAAATTTTTATTATCTACTATTCAATTTTTATGAGCATTGCATCATTATGAATCAGGAAGAGAGATTGATTTGGTTATTTCATTGCAACAGGTTGAAAGTTTGCGTAAGCATGTTCACGCATGTGGGCTTACCAAAAGAATCGACTTGGTTATTACCTCTCCTCTGCTAAGGTATTACTTTGTTGACATTATGTTATATTGATCAATAAACTCGTACGCATCCATTGAAGACAATTTTCTGATTAAAATATTTCATGAGGGAAAGTGGAAATTTATGTTTTTTTTAGAGAAGGTATGAACTCTCATCAATAAGGATGCCCCCGATGAAGGAATGTATGAGGAATATCCTTGCAAAATGAAAGTTAAACAAAACTATACTGGAACAGGACAGCCCTCCACAAAGGTGTTACCTGTATCCCTTACAACCCGAACCATGAGTTACCCATAGGTGGAGATTGTGGCCCTAAGTGTTCTCTATGTAAAACCTCCTCAGTTGGAAAATATATTCACTGCACGTGATCCATATGCACCAACACGCTGCACAAAAAGTAAGCCAAGAGTGCTTCGGTCACCTCAGTTGCGTCTCTTCCGGGAACATCTCCATATCCCTTCAAGATCCCTAAAAGACCCTTGAGTCAACCCCCACCTTATAACAAATTTGGGCTCTAGAAAGGCACCCGAAGAAGAGTCAGTTTCTTGCTTCCTGAACCCTTTCAAAAAATTCAAGTGTTTCGTTGTCACCAAACACCCACTTAAACCAATTAGCTATAATGTGGGCCTTATCAAATGGGCAATACATTAAACAACAAATCTTCAGAGGGGCAAGCACATCTTGACTAAGGCATCCATACCTAATGGTGGAAATGTCTTGTGGAGGATGCTTATTTGGCTTTCGATAAAAGGTCCTTATGGAGAACCTGGATCAAAGGGACAACTTCTGATACACCGTGTCTTCGTTTTTCAATTAAACTCCACCTCTTGAAGAGCCGCTAGAAGAGAGGTCAATTACGTCGACTCTCTGTCATATAAGTCGTGGCAGAACTGTGGAAGCCAAATGTAGATATTATCTCCGCATGTGAAAGAGACACAAATAAGGTCGTTCCATAGCCACCCAAAAAATATTAGGAAAGAGAGGAGCTAGAGAAGCACCTTGAAGCCATTCATCCTTCCAAAAGCAAATTTCCACTCCATTCCAAAGAAAGAAGTAGACCTCTTTAAATTACACGGTCAAGTCAAAAATATCTTTTATACCTTCGAAGGGTGACTCTAGGATGCAGAACCTAAGTGACAAATGGAAGCTTATATTAAGTTTGACCAAAATGTCAAACCTTTTTATGTGTTGTCATACAAAACAAAGGACATGATTTCCACATTTTTATTTTGACTGAGGGTCACATTCAAATATTGTACAGCAAATCAGCCATTTTGAAATATGTGGAGTAAATGTGCATTAAAATGAACACTGGATAACTTTAAGAATATGTCCTGTTTGATCCTACTCAGTGTATTTAGTAAATATGGTGCCAATATCATGTCTCAGGACCATGCAAACAGCTGTGGGCGTCTTTGGTGGTGAAACCTATGTGGATGGGTTGAGCGTACCTCCATTAATGGTGGCAAATGCTGGGAATAGTAGTCGTTCTGCTATTTTAAGCACAAATTGCCCACCATTTATTGCAGTTGAGGATTGTCGTGAGCATTTGGTATGGCGAAGAGAACATTCCTGTCTTATGCTTCCTTTCTTATTTTTCTCTTTATGTTTCATAATCATATATCTTGACTGCAGGGAGTGCACCCCTGCGATAAGAGAAGAAGCATAAGCGAGTATCAACAAATTTTTCCTGCAATTGACTTTTCACTGGTACGTACTTTCATGCAGCGATGTTTTGATTAGAGTATACTGCCTTTTTTCTAATGAAGTTTAACATTCTAGATAGAAAATGATGAGGACGTATTGTGGACTGCTGATAAAAGAGAAGCAAATGAACATGTTGCAGCAAGGGGCACAAAGTTCATAAACTGGTGATTCTTTTCTTCTTACATTGGCTCCATATGGCGATATTATTGATTATTTTCTTCTTACATTGGCTCTGTATGGAGATTTTATGAAACTCTGCATTATTCTGAATTAGATAATTAGATATAAATAATGTTGATTTTTTCTGGGTAATATTGTTCATTTTGCATGCTCAAATGAATTTTTCTATGTTTTTGTAGTTTTTCCTTTTCCTTAATATTTCCTATACTTTTCAAGAATTTTTCCCGAACCATACTGAATTGTGAATTTCCTCTGTTGCCGAATTATTCCTGAATTCTGAAGAGGATTTTTTTCTGGTCATTGATTGACACCCCAATTTGGCTTATTCAGAAAATTAATCGTTCTTCATTAAATATTCTGACATTATCTTCATGCCAAGCTTTGTTACCAGGATCTTCCGTTCAGGGTATCGATTCTAAATCCTTTCCATGTCTGTTATGATACTCCTAGAGTATCATTCATTTTAATTCAAATTTTCTCAAAATTTGAAGGATCCTGATAATTAATCTTTCCCGTACCTATATCCAGGTGGCATACATGCTAAGTTCACCATATAATATCTGCTGGACAGGCTATACATAAAACTTCAAAATTGAAAAGGCTACCTCCCATCTATTTTAATTATTCTTCATATAACCTCTTTGAACTATTATTCTTCGTATAAATATCTCCTCTCCCTTTAGACATAATTCACGGAGACCAGAAATATGTGTCTTGATTTTAAACAGTAATCTTTTTTCCCTCTTGTAAGCCTTTTTTTGTGAATACATTAAACATTTTGCAAACATTTTGAACTTCAGTGGGGATGTTTTCTAATAAAATTTTCTTTCTTGTTTTAGGTTGTGGACACGGAAAGAGAAGGAGATTGCAATTGTTACACATAGCGGGTTTTTATATCATACCCTGAAGAAGATTGCGAATGACTGTAATCCCTTGATTAAAGAAGAAATCAGCACGCAGTAAGTTTTTTCTGTGGTACTTAATTGTGGCTCTTATAATATGCTTTCCCGAGGATTTTTTTTTGTTGATATTTTCATCAGAACTTCATTATGAAGTAGCTCGGTTTAATAAAGGTATGATTTTTATTTATTTACCTCCCGATTTTGCTGTGGAAATCTTTAGATGGAATTTTGTGATGGCTTTCAATAAAGGTTATGAGATGTTAAACTGGTTAATGTGTCTGATGGTGTAAGGTGCCCTTACAATTATCTGAGTTATTAATTTGTTCAAGCATACTTGCATTTAGAAAATTTGATACTTGACTTTAAGATTGAAGTGAACCGACATTTCAGGTTGAAAAATCATGAAATAATGAAGATTTGGTCATTTTCAACTCGGTTGTTTGTATCATGACCAAAATTTTGTATGTTTGTTGTAGTGTGACTACTCATCAAAGTTTGACAATGTCAATCTTTTCTTCTATATTTTTTAACTGATGCACATCCAAACTAGAGTTGCTAAATTGTCTGTTAAACCTTTGTCTTGCCTTATTTCAACTGCACCATGACCATTCACGCAATTGCATTTTTTTTTAATCAATCTGACAAACTACCACTCTCTGTATTTTCCTCCAGCTTTCACAATTGTGAGCTTCGTTCAATGGTCATGATCGACAGAAGGTATGATTTGTCAATTGCATGAGTCTTTCTGATTTATCGATATCTATCTTGCTCCATTGACAAAATCTGTTCAATCCGCAGCATAATTGGATCAGATGCCTCTATAACTAATTATCCAGGACAGATTCCTAACGGGCCAGATCTCCCGAGCGACATCGCACATGAGAAGCACCCGAATAATGGAAAGCGGACCTCCAAGTGAGGCTTACATGGAAGAAGCCAAATTGCACACCACACACAAGGCATTCATTTTTTAGGTGCCTTGTATTTAGCACCCGCTTCATTTATATGATTTTCTCTTGCAAATTTAGAAGAATCTATATAAGTAAGCATTGATTCTTTTTATTTTACGCCGTGGGTGCCTAACTTGCTTGAATTTCATGTATTCCTCATGGAGACAGCCTTGCCAAACTGACTGTATTCCTAATGTTTAACTTGTTATATCTTATCAATTGCCTGATGTGGCAATGTATTGCATGCTTGTTTGATAAATGAAAAGGTTGATTGTGGTCTTGGCAGTGCAATCATAATTCAGGTCTGAAACTGAACCAAGACCAAACCAATCTTTCCTTTTAAGAATTTGCCCATGGAGTTGTGGCTTTTGTACTCATCTTTATGATGTTCATTGTTTGGAGGGTATCAGGGGAGACATACCATGGTACTATGGTAGGCAGAAGGTTACTGCCTTTACTAATGCATTTTGTATATCTGTTATGTTTGCTTTGAATGATGGGTCCGATGAGTATTAGGTGAGAAAGGTAATAGATGGGGCAATTAAAGTCTCTGGTGTGTGATTTGAGTTAATTTTAAGAATCTCTTTAAAATTCACATCAAGTTTGGTCCTGGCTGAACTTGAATATTTCTGTTGTTAGGATTGTCATATGTCATCTAACATGCTTAACGTGTGAAATAGTGTTAATTTTGGAGATCTGGAAATCCCTTGTTGGAGTCACACCTATTTCTCTATGAAACAAACTATGATTAAATTTTGAAAATGCAAGGGAAAGTCTTGTGTATATGTTTTGATAAAAAAAAATGTATATCATTTCATTTGAAATTGAATGAACTGTTTCTTAGTAAATGTAAAAAAATTAACTCACATGTTAAAAAATTATTGAAGTATATATATCATGATTAATAACATACAAGAGATTATGTTTATTGTTGTAAATAAGACTACGTATAATAGTGTTATTAAATTTTTAGAAAAATCCATAAAATCCCTATAATTACTTGAAATTAGTATAACCCCCTGACTTTTCCTTAAATCTATATAACTCCCTGAAAGCATCTTTGGAAATTCAAATAGCTCACTGAGTTAAATTTTCGTTGACAAATCTAGATTGTTCTGCATATATTCTGTCTGTTTAAATCTCGCTGATAACATAAATAAAAAAAACCCTTATAATGTGTTAAAAAACTAAAAAATCATCTGAAAATGATGATTTTATCTATCTGAATAGGACTTTATAATGTAAAATCATCATTTAAATAGAGTTTTCAATATTTTAAAAAATTTGCAGGTTTTTTTTGTATATCGTGTTCTTAATCAGAGTTAATATAATTTTAATAGAATATTCATCATCTATCAATGAAAGTTTTAACTTAGGTAGTTACTTGAATTTACTAGATATTTTCGAGAGGTTATATAAATTTCAAACATTCTGAGGGGATATTTGGATTTTTTCTTAAATATTTATGACAAGAGATGCTTTTATATATATACACGTAAAAAAGTAAATAAAAAAAATCCTCAGCCGTTGTGTGGTTGAAGACAAGAACAAACTTGCATTAACTCAGACAATCATGTACCAACTACCAACCGCACACAACAAACAGTGTCAGTGCTAATAATATTTTAAAACCTAAACCCATGTGGCTCTGCCTCTTTATCTGTTTCATCTGTTACAAAAAGTTCTCATTGCATGTGGGACCAGATAGGCCATTCACAAAGCACTGGTGATAAAAACATCCATGATAACCCTTCTCACAAAATCAGTTAAAGCCTATCAACTTTGGGCAAAAGTTAAAAGCCTCTCTCTCATCCTAAAATTATTTTATTTTATAAATATGCATTTACATTTTCAAAAAATATCTGGATATAACCTGTATTATAAAATTATTCATTATATTAACTCTATCTCTATTGTTCTTCTGTCTTTTTTTTTTATATGTAAAATGCATCTAGACCCCTAAAATTTTTAAACATGCAGAAACACCTTCTATAGTTTAAAAAATCTGCAATTTGATTTTTCTATTAAGATAAGATAAACGTACAATTTTACCATTTTAATTAAATATTTATCATGTTTTCACTTTTTTGATGTGTTACTTTTCCCTTTTAATTAATTATTATTATGTGACTTAATTCTCACAAAAATGCATTTAGATGTATTTGAAGAATTAATTATTGTATAAGTTAATATTCATAGAGCATGTCTAAGTTAATTAGTTGATTTTTTCTATGGATATTTTGATAGTTAAGGGTAAGACAATAATTTTAAATTACTTTTGTCACATCTTAATAAAAAAAAAATGGCAGGGGGTGTAAGTGCATGTTTTTAAACTTGATGGGATGTTTCTGTAGGTTTCAAAAACTTCAGAGGTCCAAATACATTTTACCCTTGTTTTTTTAAAGAAAAAAAACATGTTTGTAGATAAAGGTATATATGTGTATAATTATATCAAAATAAATAAGAACAATTTAGTATTGATATTTTAAATCCCCTATAAAATCGTGTTATTCTAGCTGATTTATTCCCATGTATAAGAAGAATTCACGTATCAAATCATCTTTCATAAATTATTGTTTATATACAATTTATTCATGATCAATTAAATAATAAAAATTTAAAGAAGGGCTAAAAACACATCTAAACAAAAACTGAATTATTTTGTTAATTATACAAAAACAGTTATGGTATCTAAAAAAAATGATTTTAATTCTCTAATCCATCTAATATGTTTCTAATCACTGTACCCATATTTCAATCATTCAAAAAATAAATCCACATTCAGTCATACCACATTCAGTCATAATTATTCAGGATAGAGTAGCCTTTAAGAATAAGTCAAAACCATGACAAAGAGAACAAACCCCAGAACCCAAGAATCCAGAGAGTCAAAAAACCATGTCTTTTCAATGGTGCATCAGTGACAACCACCTCAGACTCATCACCACCACCTTCTTCATCATCCTCACTTTCCTCCCACCCACCACCTCCACCTCCACCACCACCAGAGACCACCCATGCAGATCCCCAAATCACAACCACTACCCCTTCTGCAACACCTCCCTCCCCACCCTCACCCGCTCCCTCTCCCTCCTCTCCCTCCTCACCCTCCCCGAGAAGCTCCTCCAGCTCTCCAACTCCGCCTCCCCAATCCCCCGCCTCGGCCTCCCCCCCTACCAATGGTGGTCCGAGTCCCTCCACGGCGTCGCCTCCAACGGCCCGGGCGTCTCCTTCAATGGCTCCATCCCCGCCGCCACAAGCTTCCCCCAGATCATCCTCTCCGCCGCCTCCTTCAATCGCACGCTCTGGAGGTTGGTGGCGGAGGCCATCGCCGAGGAGGCGCGGCGATGCACGATGTGGGTCAGGCGGGGCTGACGTTTTGGGCGCCGAACATCAATGTGTTTAGGGACCCGAGGTGGGGGAGGGGGCAGGAGACCCCCGGGGAGGATCCGATGGTGGCGGCGGCTTATGCGGTGGAGTATGTGTTGGGGTTTCAGGGGGAGGTGGGCGGCGGAGGAGGAGGAGGAGGAGGTGGGGGGAAGAGGGTTCTTGGGGAGGATGTGGGTGGTGGGAGGATGAGGCTGTCTGCTTGTTGCAAGCATTTCACTGCTTATGATTTGGAGAAGTGGGGGGGATTTGCTAGGTACACTTTCAATGCCAAGGTGAGAGTCACACTTTCTAATTGGGTTTTGTTTCATTTGATTTTATTGTTTTTTATTGATTATTATGACTTGAATGATGTATGGATGAATTTAAATTTGTGTGATTGAATTTGAATTCAGTTTGGGAAAATGATTTTTCACTTAAAGCAACTTTTAATAATAACTTTCATGAAGTGTACTTTTTCTTGTATTCATGAAAAGCTGTTTTTTATGATGAAAAGTTGTGCTTTCTTCGAAAGTTGGGATCAATGAGTGCATTTGGAAATGAGTCACATAATCCATCTCCTCTTTGGAGAATTTGCATGATTCTTGCAAAAAAGAATCTTTAAAAGCTAGCCAAACTTGTTTTCAAAAAGTTGGGACCATTTGAAGGCGCTTGAAAATAAGCAAAATCATCCATACGTGTTTCCAAACTCTAAATGGGTTTGATTTCATTTGTTTATTGGAGTATGCGATTGTGTTGTAATCTTTGATAACATGAGTAATGTATGAGTGAATTTATTTCTATGTAACAGAGTTGAATTTGATTAACTCAATTTAAAGTCGGCATAAATTTATTTGAATCTAGCATTGATGAATATGTCCTTTTCATTTGTTGATATAATGATTACATTGTGCCCTCTTTTAAAAAAGGTGCCTCACCTATTTGAATGAGCTTCCTTTCATGTTTCTATTGGCATATTGATGATGTGTTGTAATTTTGTTGTTAGTAATCTATGGTAACATAGATAATGTATGAATGAATATGGCTGTGGAACGCAAATGATACAAGTATAGATGTCTCTGAGACTCATCTAAGGTCCATCTCTCTACTAGCTGTTTTTTATTTTGATATGTATGAATTCACAGGTGCATTATGTTGAATTGATTGTTGATTATAAGTCTACATTATGGTCAGTATTAAATGCTCTGTATGAATTATTACTATTATTGTCAGGTAACAGAGCAGGATATGGAAGACACATACCAGCCCCCATTTAGAGGCTGCATAGAAGAAGGGCACGCCAGCTGTTTGATGTGCTCCTACAACCAAGTCAATGGAGTCCCCGCTTGTGCCCGTCACGATCTACTCAATAAAGCTCGTAACGAATGGGGATTCAAAGGGTCGATCTCTAAATTTGAGTTTTGGTTAGAGTAGATAATACGTTGTTTTTGGTGTATGTTGAAACAAATTGCAAATGCAGATACATAACATCTGATTGTGATGCGGTCGCAATCATATACGAAAACCAGAGCTACGCCCACAGCCCTGAAGACGCGGTTGCAGATGTGCTGAAAGCTGGTTCAAACAATTCAATCTCTTGTTTTCATGTAGTCATTCAATAGTCTAAACATCCTCTGATACCATTTGCAATGTATGTGAAGGTATGGATATCAATTGTGGGACATATTTGCTTCGTCACACCGAGTCGGCTGTTGAACAAGGAAGGTATCAGAGGAGGACATCGATCGCGCCCTCCTCAATCTGTTTACAGTCCAAATGCGACTTGGGATCTTTGATGGAGAGAATCAATTTGGAAACTTGGGACCTTGGGATGTATGTACGGAAAAACATAGGGAGCTCGCCTTGGATGCAGCAAGACAAGGAATCGTACTTCTGAAGAACGATAATCAATTTTTGCCTCTAAAGAAAGTCAATATAGCATCACTGGCCGTAATTGGCCCTGCAGCGAATGATACAAGCAAATTAGGCGGCGGTTACTCAGGTTTGCTTTGAATTTAAATTAGCTTAATTGGTTGTTTGGCATTGTGTTTCAATATTGAGGTTCTGATTGTGTAGGTGTGCCTTGTAATCCTATAAGCCTGTTTGAAGGACTTCAAGCTTACGTAGAAAGAGCTTCATATGCTTCTGGGTGCCTTGACATAGCATGCCAAACTGAACATGGATTCAAAGAAGCTATTCATATCGCTCGAAATGCAGATGTGGTTGTTGTGGTAGCCGGGATCGACTTGACCCAAGAGACTGAAGACCTCGATCGGGTGAGCCTGCTCTTACCTGGCAGACAAACGATCTCATAAACACCATCGCGCGTGAAAGCAGAAGACCAATAGTTCTGGTTCTGATGGGTGGTGGACCTATCGATGTCTCATTCGCCAAACATGATCAGAAAATCGCAAGCATTCTATGGGTGGGGTATCCAGGTGAAGCTGGTGGGCGAGCAGTCGCCGAAGTCATCTTTGGAGAATTCAATCCAGGTCAGTAAGTCCCACCCAAATCTCACTCAGTTCTTGGAAGTTTTGGAGCATTTAAGTAAACATATGGAGTTAATAACAGGAGGGCGGCTGCCGGTGACTTGGTACCCTGAATCATTCACAAAAATCCCGATGAATGACATGAACATGAGGGCGGATCCTTCGCGTGGTTACCCTGGACGGACTTATCGTTTCTACACTGGAGAAGTGGTTTACGGGTTCGGATATGGGCTGAGCTATTCGAACTTCTCTTACAGATTTTTATCAGTTCCTCACACTATCAGTTTCTTGGGTTCATATGCCGAAGCTGATGCAAAGAAGAGAAAAAATGGTCTTGATTTCGTGCATGTCGCAGATGTGCCGTCTTGTAAAGCGCTAAGGTTTGATGTTCGGGTCTCTGTGGACAATCATGGTGATATGGATGGAAGTCATACCGTGCTTTTGTTTTCAAGACCTGAAACAAAGATCAGAGGTGCTGCGCAGAAACAATTGGTGGGTTTCACAGTTGTGCACACGAACTCTTATGAGTCTGTTGAAGCCAACATTTCGATAGATCCATGCAAACATTTCAGCCTGGCGAACGAGAACGGGCAGCGAGTTTTGCCTTTGGGAGTTCATTCTCTTATGCTGGGATTCGAAGAACACACACTGACTATTGGGACATACTGAGAAGCACTATTCATCATTCCTTGTGCCGATATTTGATTTGAATGCAAGAGCTACTGTTTCCTTATCTCGACCAAACCGGGAAATCAGCATGGTTTTCACATCTTCCATATCTGAGTGTTCTACATCAACACATGAAGAACGATTTCACATTGATATTCAAAAGGTACCAATCAAATGTGATGCTACATTTATAGTTACACTTTTTCGTTGATTGCAAATCTATATCAAATAATTAGCAGGTTCTAGACACGGTATACTTACAGTGATCATTCTGAACCTGATGACATATACATTAATAAGATTATAATGGTGTAAATGTTTTCATCCTATGCTCTCCTCTGATTCAATATTTCTTAATTTTAGATAACATCAGAAATATAACTAGAACCCTGTTTTTCTCTCTGACCGAGTTATCCAAGAGAGAAGATGACACATGAATCTGTCTAAAAAGGCATAAGCATGGCAACAAAACATTATTCTTGATGAAAATAACACATGATAGAGAGGTTGTACTCATGAAAAACAAAGTCTTTATTTTATAGCTATAAATGAAGCATTTGCAGTCTTGGACAGATTGCTTTATGATTCCCAGGTTCATCACTGAACCAATTTTGCAGAACATCAAACCTTCCTCTGTTTGGGTTAATGTAATCCATGGTTGTCAAGAAAACATTTTAATGGTAAAAGAACACTAAGAAATAGAAGATTCAGGACTACACATAAAAAAGCAGATGATATAATCAATTAATTTAATATTTCTTTACATTCAAATGAAGTAGATAAAAATTTTTAGTATTTTATGGATGAAGTAGAGAGTTTCCATCC
Organism: Acorus calamus; assembly: GCA_030737845.1. Taxonomy (NCBI): domain Eukaryota; kingdom Viridiplantae; phylum Streptophyta; class Magnoliopsida; order Acorales; family Acoraceae; genus Acorus; species Acorus calamus. The sequence continues at coordinate 1,847,004 of CM060859.1, read as the reverse complement.
AACATGGGAATGTTTTGAGAGATTAAAATGAACTCAAAGTTATATCTGGAGGAGCATTTTTTTCGTCAATGTGATTCATTATAAAATAAATACTTGATGCTGATGATAGGCCATGTAAAACCTTTTACCTTTCTTCATTTGACAATGTAGCTCTTTGATAGATTCTTTGTTGACATAATCATACAAACATTAGTGAATGACAACACAAGAAGATAAATGACTCCCCTTCCACCTCATAATTTGTCTCTCCAAACTTGAGAGAACTTGCAAGAATAAAAGGAGCTATGATGCTGAATACCAAAAACACATTTCAGAATATTAAATTGATGCATAGTTGCCAAAAAAAAAAAAAATCACAAACATGAGCATCCAATCTTGTTCCACCATATTGTCTGAACACAACAAAGAATTGATTATACTCAGATGCATAGTTTAGTCACAATGATATTTCACGTCCCAAATGAATAATCGAAATTGATTCAAGGTAGTGCAGTATTAGACAAATCAATATAGATGCTTTTATGAGAGAGATTTGAACTACTGGATAATGGATATAAGCAAAACAGACATGTAGTATATTATTCTCTCCTAAAACAACTCTAACTATATTAACCACATCAAGTTTTTCTCGTTGTATGCGTTTGAATGAACAAATATCATTTACACATTTTCATTACAGGTAATTAAACATATACAAGAATCTACAAAAACTAACTAAATTCTTATTTTCATTAACTAAGAAGCATCAGCATATATAATTCTTCATCAAAATTATGCTCATCTTCATAATCAGGTATTAAATTGCAAGCTGATTCTCATCCAATAGAAACTCCTACAAAAAACTTTGGGATGACAATTTCTAATCTTGAAAAAAAAAGGTTTAATCAGAACCTTGGTATAGTAAATATAAGACAGTACATTAGATTAAAATAAAAAAATTTGCTGACCCACTTAGCTGTATTTGGGCTGTGAATGTGTGTCCCCCATACAGGTAATTAAACACTCAGGTACCACTTGATTACTATGAGCCACATAGTACAAATGGGGAGAGACATTAAAATAAACTAAAATAATAAACACCCTCCAATATAAACACAGCTAATATCCATCTCTACCCAGCTCACATGGCAACTTGGCTGCTCATGATGAGTAAACAAAAGTGTGACAGTGCAGTAGTGTTTGTGACTCTGTTATAATATTGTTGCATAAACTGAGCCGGATGACCCGGTTCCATGTGTGATTTTGGGGGAGCTTATGATATATTTTTTTTAATTATTGTGTATTCACATGGAAACAGTGCCAATCATAGGTTTTCCTCCAGTCTTTCTTTCTCTATTTCTGACTCTCTGATCACCTTTGATCAATATTGTTAACTTTCTTTTTCCAGCAGATCCTTTCTGTTTGCAGTTTCCCAGATCAACCTCGGCATTGGTAAACCTTGGGAAGTCAATTCGTGGAATCATTTTTTTAAAGATTAAAAACATCTACATTCCAATTCCAATAAACATGGATATCTCATATAAATTTTTGTTAAAATATTTAATCACTATGTAATTATGTAGACATTACAATTTCTATAAATAATCATAAAAACATGTCAGAAGGATCAAATTGCACATAAAAAATTATCATATTTTTTCATTCTAAAAAAGACTTTGGAGGAATAATACTCAACTTTCAATCTTAACTTTCAGCGAATTTTTTCCATAGCTTTTTAAAGACAGTGGAACATACACAGTAAAAGTGTGGATCGGTGAGGTGGGAACACGAAATATACATTTGGATTTATGTTTGGTAATTTTCTTATTTTGAAATGTAAATATTTTTTAAATGGGAATCTAAACAGGTCTAAAGTTAATCAAACCCTTTTTATATAAAAAAAAGGGGTTGAAAATAGCTTATCCCGGGACCTACTATTTTAGAAGTTCTAATTACGTGACAAAAAAAAATGATTAATTTTGTTAATCAAACACATTTTACCTCAAATCAAATTGAGTTATTATTATTATTATTATTTTATTTGGATCAATTCTTTATCATACGTCCTTATCTTTCAAACGGTCTTCGAGAAACATTTCCCGCGAATGAATCGTTAAATGGACGGTTCAGATATTTTAGCTCTTTTTTCTCTCACAAGCATGCGAACGGCGTCGAAAAATCAACGTAACGACGAACAAAGAACCTCAACGAGAAGCACGTGAAGAGAGATCCACCAACATCAACCGTCGATCAGATGAGCCACACTAAACGCCCACCAATACCATCACAGGCTTCTCATTCAAGCGACTAATGATGGGCCCACTGACCTGGGACCCACAAAGTAAGGCCCACCACAGCCCACTGAGCATTCCCTCCCTATCCTCTCTCTCTCTGGACCCCGTCCCCCTCTATAAATAGAGTCCGACTCTCTCACTATCCTCGCTTTCCTCTTTCGCTCTTCCCGCAGAGCATCCCAGGAAATCCGAAACCTCTTTTCGTGGACCCGAATTCGTCGCAAACCCTAAAAAAAATTCGAATCACCGATCGATGGAGAACTACTCGTACTCCTCCTATCCCGATTCGCACGACTCCTCCCCTCGATCACGCGAGATCGACTACGACAACGGCTCCTCCGCCTGGGACGACCAATCCGCGCCGCCCTCCGGCGGCGGCGCCCCTTCTCGGGTGAAGTTCATGTGCAGCTACGGCGGAAAGATCCAGCCCCGGCAACACGACAATCAGCTCTCCTACTTCGGCGGCGAGACTAAGATCCTCGCCGTCGAACGCTCCGCCCGGTTCGCCGCCGTCCTCTCCAAGCTCTCCTCCCTCTGCGGGACCGGAGATCTGACGTTCTTCAAGTACCAGCTCCCCGGCGAGGACCTGGACGCGCTCATCTCCGTCACCAACGACGAAGACCTCGATCACATGATGATCGAGTACGATCGCCTCCATCGATCCTCCCCCAAGCCCGCCCGCCTCCGTCTCTTCCTCTTCCCGCCCTCCCCCGCCCCCACCGGTGCCGCGACACCCCCTGCCAAGCCCGATCGCGAGTGGTTTGTTGAGGCGCTCAACGCAGTCCCCCCTTCCCCGCCACAGCCGCAGGCGGTCGACTCATCCGCGGCCGCTTCGCCGGCTTCCGCCCCGAATCCGGACTTTTTGTTCGGCCTTGATAAGGCGGAGGTGAAGGAGCCGGTGGCGGTGGAGGTCGCTCAGGCGGAGATCGCGGTCCCCGATCGGGCGAGGGACGATCGGGCGGTCGAAGCGGCGGCTTCGTCGGGGGAGATCCAGAGGCAGATTCAGGAGCTGCAGAGGCTACAGATCCTCGCCAACCAAGAACAGGCGGCCTTTCAGCAGGGGAAGAGCGACGAAGCCGCATCTAGGGTTTTGCAAACCGGCGAGTACTATCTCCCGCCGAAGGTCCCGGAGAATCCCTCGCCTTTGCCTCCCGCGGCGGCGGCGGCGCAAGTCCCGGCGACGTACTGGCACGACCACCAAATGGCGACAGCGGCCGCCGGAGGAGGTTATCCGTCAATGGTGGGGTCGGACCAGCCCATGTACCTGATCTCGGTACCGACCGGGCGTCCCATGGCCGGCGGACCTGGTCAAGGCTACTACATCTACAGGGAGCAGCCGCCGATGTACGGCACGGCGGGGCCCAAGTTGAGTCCACAGTACGCGGTGGCCGGCGATGTGAACGTAGTGGGAGGAGCGCCGACGGGACGGACTGTAGTTACGGATGCGGGGGGGTTCGCGCAGGTGGCGTACGGTGGTGCGGGGAGGCCGGTGTACTACACGGCCGCGCCGGTGGCTACGTATCCGACGATGGCGGCGGCGGCGATGGCGGCATCGCCGAATCCGATGCCGGAAGGTAAGAAAGCTCCCCAAGCTTCTTGAATGAATGGAAAACAGTGATGGCAAATAAACAAAACGAATAAAGAATGGACCTAGCTTTGGATCTTGGTTTTATTATAATTCCTTTTATTTTATTTCTTTTTCCAATCATTAGTGCTCTGTGTATAAAGTAAAGTACTGAATAGCTAGATTGTTGAAAAAAATGATATATATTGTGATGTGTTACATGTGTGAAGTGACTGAAATATTTGTTGGTAGTCAATTGGGTTTTGTTTTTCAATTTTTTGTGGGGGTGATCATAGAAGGATTTTTTTTATGAGGAGAGATTGACTAAATGAGAGGCTAGTCAATGTGATATTGTTAGTGGGTAATGGTTGGGTTGTTTGTTTATGTATTTCATATACAGATGGAGTGTGACATTCAGATTTCAGAATGGTGTGCCATTTGTTAGGATGTCCTCGTTTTTCGACGGCTTTTACTGACAAGTAACTTCTGTTTTTGTTCTTTTCACATACATACTATTGATACCCATGTGGATACCTTTGTTTTTTATACTTTTGTTTTAATTGACCGATTGTAGTTTTGTACAGCTTTTTTGTTTTTTTGGTTTAACGAGTGACTACTCCACCCAAAATGAGATCAGAACTCGAGATCTATAGTGGATTTTTTTAGCTTCATTTCAATTTCGATATAAAAAAGTAGACGATGTGGGGTTGGTGTTTTTTTTAAACTGGTAGATCAAAGCTATTCTGATTTGTATTAATCAAATAATCTTGGGTCGAAAGAGATAAGAAAAGAGAAGACCTAAGAGAAACAAAGACAGAAAAAGTGAGAAAGATAGCCTCACAATGCTGGTTGAAAAAGACGAGCTGTCTAGTCCATTCGGTACTGACGTCACCCCGCCTCCTCAGCGTCCCAAGCCTCGGAGATCAAGACGGGAGCCTCAACCCGAAATGATGTAGGGTTGGTGTTGAGAAGAAGATGATTTTGACCCATTTGTGATATATAGTGGGGAGTAGAAAAATGTGAAGAAAAGATTATTGTGAAATATGTAGGGACGACTTTTTTATTTTTTGGTAGATAGCCTATTGGGTCAAACTTCTATTCCAACTTCAACAAAATTATACAGTATGATTCCGTATATAAGATGTAGGCATTCTTGCCTGCTCTATACATAAAGATACAGAAGATATAACTGGAGTTAAACTACTCCGGATTTGATCATCCTGAAGAAACATAGTAAAACCTTTAGATTGTATTTTTCGAGCAATTTTAGCTAAAACTTCAGGGGTTCGTACTGCTTCTCTAGAAACCTTGCATAAAGCAATTGGATCCCCTGGGACATTGCATAAGCGAATTTGATCCACGAAACCCTGAATTGGATATGGGCCAGGATTAGCAATCTGTAACAAACGAAGAATGGCATCGGCATCAGAACAAACGCAGAGTCCTTTAAGTCCGAAACTTCGTGCTTTTCTTATTGCCATCCAAATAGCTGCAGTCTCTGCACGAGCTGCACTGGCCCAAGGCCAGCTACTATATCCGGCTGCAATAACGCACCTAGGAGTATATTGTACAATTACAAATGCTGCTCCAGCACCCCGAAAAGATGGGTCAACACTCCCATCCGTAATAATAAAGGTAGTATTTGAACTTACCTGGAGATGAAGAACAGTTAACTCCATTGGTGTAAAATCTAGATCTTTTTGAAGGTGTAGTGGCGGAATTCTATTAAACACCTCTTGATTAAGAGCTTCCATATGAAATATGTAGGGATGACTGATGGTTCAGATGGATTAGGCTGGCATGTGCAACCATACTTTTTCTTTTATTACTTTTTTTGTGTGTGTGTATAGAGGGCTGAACAGGCGACACAATCCTAACAATACATGGGCAGGGTGACCCACTTATGAGGAATAGAATGATGTGGAACATGTACATAGAACTGAAGGTGGATCAAAACCCACCAAACTCAAATCCATAAGGTTGGCAATGTCCGACATCACTTTAAAAACACTAGCTTAACATCAAGTTTTTAAACATTATAATATTAACTTAAAAAAAAAAAACTCACTTTTTTTATAAGCGTCCACCACCGCGTATGTGCCATATTGTCATCTCATCCTTTGTTCGAGGCGTGGCACTCTATTTGGTCTTCCCTTTTGTCCTTCGCTTCTGTTTTTCTTTTTTTTCTTTTTTTATTTTTAATTAATAAAAGTGGATCCTCTCAGTGCGGTCAGGTTGGGACGCCGTGGCATCGGAGAAACACTTTAATACAGGATGGGACGAATTGACGCGGACCGTGTTCTCACTTCCCAAGTCCACGTCGCCTAGTTTACGATTTTTTTTTCTTTGATTTGACATTAATTAATTTTAATTACTACGAAATACGTCGTCTACTGAAGTCCCATTCGAAAAGGGTTAGATTTTCTGACATGTCACATGAACCCTCTATGGCAGGCAGTGGAGTTTGATTCTGTCACACACCAACCAAGCTTTTGATGTTTTCACCTTAAAATCTGTGGTGTTATGTTTGCTGAGTGCTTTTAGGTTAGCATGAAGTTGAGCTGGTTGTCAAAAATTTAGCTTTTTCAAAATCTCATTATGGCCCGATGAATATATATTACTTTGTAAAAACAGGAATTACTTTGAATCTCACGTAAAGCTCTGGAGTGGATACAATATAAAGATTCCATTTCGCATCATGTGTAAGATTAAACAAGGTATATATGGTCCCTCCTCACTAATTCCAATTCCGTGGGTTGAGTCTGATCAAAATAAGAGCCCGGCCTATAGGCCCGGATCATGGTGGGCCGTGCCGGACTGGTCTGTTAGGTCTGTGCAGCATGGTCTATGCCTCCATGGGCATTGATGAGTCATCCCAACAGGCCGTGCTGGACCGCCACCTATCTGGGCACTGTTACAATAAGTTTTTTTTATAATTTAAAATATAGTCTTATATATCTTATTAGAAATCCAGTAAACTAACGATATATATTAACTCGTTAATTATTTTCTTACATTTACTAAAATTAGGTTCATTCAACGTGAAATGCAACAGTGATTTACATTTTTTTATTATTAATATTAAATATTTTAAAAATAATAAAAACGTGTGTGATTTGTGTTTTGAACCGTAACATTTTCTCCTCCTAGTTTTAAAGATGGGCACGATCATGTACCATATATAGGCTACCACTATATGGCCCGAAGTGTTGGGTTTGTGGGCTTAGTCCAGCCCATTTGAGGGCCCATTGGATGGGCTAGTGCATGTTAATGCATGCACACGTGAATCACGTGGTGGTATTTAATGCCCTTTAGGGCTTGGTCTTCATTATCACGTCAAACAGCACGCGAGGTGTTCCGCGGCGGGTGTTTGGGGGTGGCAACAGTGGACAGAGTAGAGAGAGGAGAGAGAGAATAGTGGAGCGAGAAAGAGAAGAAGAGTTGTTCCTTTTTCAGGGTTCTCCGTGGATTTCAATCTACATCGAGGTTGAGTTCTCCATATTATTTGGAAGATTATTCAAGGTTTCATTGAGGTAACCCTGTATCCCTCTTTCATTTTGTATTCCTCAAGTTTTGAACAAAACTTGAGAGAACATTATTATTTGATATAGTGGATTGTTGCTGGATGTAGGCTTACGCCGAACCACGTTAAATTGGGTGTTTCTTTGTGGTTTGTTTGCTTTTATATTTTTCTGATTGCGCCGGTGATTGATTTGAGCTTCGTATATTTTATTCCGCGATTATTATTATTTATTTCACACAAATAAAATTGTTAAAAATCCCAACAAGTGGTATCAGAGCAAAGTTGAATTTATTTGTGTGAGATAGCTATGGAATTCCATCGGCAAGATGACTGATTTGAATAGTTCCAATTGATTGATGTGGAAGCCCAAGATGGAGGACATCCTTTACTGTAAGGATTTATTTGAACCAATTGAAGGAGATAAAAGCAAACCAGAAAAAATGACAGAAGAAGATAGGACCAAGTTGAATAGAAAATGTGTTGCTAATATTCGGCAATGGATTGATCCCAGCATATTCCATCACATTGCAAATGAGACGAACGCACATTCTTTATAGAAAACGCTTCAATCTTTATATGACAAAAAGACTGCGAGGAATAAAGCGTTTTTAATCAGGAAACTCGTGAATTTAAAGTTCAAAGGTGACAGTGTTACAGAGCACATGAATGAGTTTCAAAGCTTGGTGAATCAGTTGACTAATATGAAGATGACTTTGGGCGCTACTTCTTTTGGGATCTTTGTCAGACAGTTGGGAGACGTTAGTCGTCACATTGAGCAATTCTACTCCAAATGGTGTGTTGTCTATGAGTACAATTACAAACTACTTGTTGAATGAAGAAACAAGAAGAAAATCAGCGGGTACAGATAATGCACAAACACTTGTCACAGAGAACAGGGGAGGAGCAATGGTCGAAAACAAGGTCATGGCAGATACAAAAATAAGTCAACGTTTGAAGAAAACGCGCGCTACCATTGCGGTAAAGCCAGTCACTTCAAGAGGAATTGTCGAATTTAGAAAAGTGAACAAAATGAGGTAAATTATTAGAAGAAGAAAGATGGCGACAAGAACATCGTGGCGACTGCATATACGGATGAGTTTGTGGCTCTCTTTTTCAGAGAGAAAAAATGCCCGCATTTTGCAAATCAGAATACTGAGTGAATAGTTGATACATGAGCTCCTACCATGCGACTCCTAAGATGGATTTCTTCACTTCGTACATGGTGGGAGACTTTGGCATTGTGAAGATGGGAAACACTAGTCACTCAAAGATTGCAAGAATTGGTGATGTGTGTATACGCACTGATGTAGGACACACATTGACTTTGAAAGATGTTCGTCATGTTCCTGATTTGCACCTCAATATGCTTTCTGGGATCGCTTTGGTTCGTCAAAGATTTGAGAATCACTTCGGTAATGGAAATGAAAGCTCACCAAGGGTTCTATAGTCATCGCTAGAGGACAGGCATGCTTACTTCGTACAAGACAAAGGTAAAAGTGTGCAAGGATGGAATGAATGCAGCTGAAGAGGATCCGTCTCTGGATTTATGGCATAGGCGGCTTGGTCACAGAGCGAGAAGGAGCTACAAGTTCTGATAAAAAAGTCTTACATTCCCTTTACCAATGGTACGTCTCTTAACTCTTGTGATTACTGTTTGATTGAAAATCATCATAGAGTTTCTTTCGATAGATGTTCGAAAAAGAAGTCTAATATTTTGGACTTGATTCACTCTGACGTTTATGGTCCGTTTGAGGTTGAATCGCTTGGTGGCAATAAGTATTTTATTACGTTTGTTGATGATGCATCCAAAAAAGTGTGGGTTTACTTGTTACGAATAAATGATCAGGTGTTTGAGCACTTTCAGCACTTTCATGTCATGATGGAACAGGAGACAGAAAAACGGTTGAAGTCACTACAGACCGTTAATGAAGGAAAGTACAGTTCGAGGAGGTTTAGAAATTATTGTTCGCGTCATGGGATTCGACACGAAAGGACTGAGCCCGGTACTCTGCAACACAATGGTGTCACAGAACAGATAAATCGCACTATTGTTGAGAAAGTCAGATATATATTGAAGAAGGCTAGATTGCCTGAAACCTTTTGGGGTGAAGCTGTTTCAACTGCCTGCTATTTGATGAACAGGTCACCATCAGTTCCTTTGGATATGGAGATTCCAGAGAAGGTTTGGTCCAGTAACGAGGTTTCGTATTCGCATCTAAAGATCTTTGGATGTAAAGCTATGTCGCTTGTATCCAAAGAGGAGAGAAAGAAGCTAGATGAAGCAGTCTCATGTATCTTCGTTGGTTATAAAAATGACGAATTCAGCTACAAGCTATGGGATCCAGCGACGAAGAGGATTGTTTGACACATAGATGTGGTCTTTTATGAAAATCAGACTATTCAAGATTTCGATGTGGTTCTGAAATCAGTTGGTGGTGTTGCAGATTTAACATCGATTCCTTCTCCGATTCAACCGTCTACAGATGGGGAGAAAACGAGAAATGAAAACTTTGATAAGGTGCCAGAGATACCTGACGTTGATGAAGATTCAGAACATGAAGCTCTTGAGCAGGGGAAGCAGTGTCATCAATCAGAGACAGAGATTCCGATGAAGAAGTCATCGACAGAGTTAGAGGCAGATATTCCGATGAAGATGTCATTGAGAGAGTCAGAGACTACAGATATTCCAATGAAGAGATTACCGAGAGAGTCAGCGACTACAGAGATTCCAATGAAGATATCATTGAAAGAGCATAGATCATCATTGAGTTACCACATCTTTGAGTATATTCTTTTTACTAAAGAGGGGGAGGTAAAAAGTTTTCGAGAGGTACAGTCTCATGAAGAACATGATACTTTCGAGCTTTGCAAGAAGCTGGACAGTACGGACTTCAGATGAGGAGTCGCGGACCAGGTTCCTCCCTCATTGGGCTGGAGGGGGAGATTGTTGGGTTTGTGGGCTTAGTCCAGCCCATTTGAGGGCCCATTAGATGGGCTAGTGCATGTTAATGCATGCACACGTGAATCACATGGTGGTATTTAATGCCCTTTAGGGCTTGATCTTCATTATCACGTCAAACAACACGCGAGGTGTTTCGCGGCGGGTGTTTGGGGGCGGCAACATGGAGAGAGAAGAGAGAGGAGAGAGAGAATAGTGGAGAGAGAAAGAGAAGAAGAGTTGTTCCTTCTTCAGGGTTCTCCGCGGATTTCGATCTACATCGAGGTTGAGTTCTCCATATTATTTGGAAAATTATTTAGGGTTTCATTGAGGTAACCATGTATCCCTCTTTCATCTTGTATTCTTTAAGTTTTGAACAAAACTTGAGAGAACATTATTGTAATTATTATTTGATATAGTGAATTGTTACTGGAGTGTCCCGTGGATGTAGGTTTACGCTGAGCCACGTTAAATTAGGTATTTCTTTGTGGTTTGTTTGCTTTTATATTTTTCTGATTGCGCCGTTGATTGATTTGAGCTTCGTATAATTTATTCCGTGATTATTATTATTTATTTCACACAAATAAAATTGTTAAAAATCCCAACACGAAGCACATAAGATCATCTGTTTGATTGATCGAATGGGTCGGTTTTCTCTCTTTCTTTGACCCTGTTACACTCCGACATATATATAGTTTAAAATGCATTCATATATACTTAGTTAGAAATTCAGTGAATACATCGTTAGGCAATGTATATACCTCATTAATTTTTTTTATAATAATTAAAAATGGTTCATTCAGCTAGAAATAAAGTGATATACATTTTTTTTATTAAAGCGCACATCTCATTAGATGATGATTACTATTTATAAAAAATAAAAACATGTGTGGTCTGCATTTTGGACTATAAAAATGACTGAGTGTAATTTTTTTTCTTTTTTCTTTTGTTGGTGGGAGGATATAATTGCTTCAATAATGCTCTATTACACGATTGAAGATGCATTTTTATATATCTCGTTAACTTTTTTCACTCATTGCATTAATGTATATATATGTTGTATGAATTTTTACATATTTCTATAAATGATATTATTCAATTCGTTGAAGTATAATCTTTACATTCTATAAAACATACTATATAAATATATACTTTATTAGTTGAAGTATAAAATTTTGAAAAAAAATGTATGGTCTTTGTTTTAAGGCTCCGTTTGGAAACATAGATTGAAAAGTAGATTTTGGAATAAAGCTGCTTTTTAAGATGATTTTAGACCTTTGACTTTTTTGGATGCTTTTTTTTTAATTCAGGAATCAATATTTAGAAGGAATTTAATGTTTGGTAGAAAAAATTGCTTTTCAATTCAAAAAATCGATTCCGACCAAAAATCGTTCTTTTTGAGATTTTAAAAACACGGATTTCGAGATAGAAATTAAAAGAAATCCAACTTTTGATTCTGCCGGAATCCGACCCGTTTGGTTGCGCGTTTGGGCGGAATCCGCTTTTTGAAAAAGCGGAATCCGCCCAACGCGGAACCAAACGGACCCTTAAACTATTGTAACATTTTTCTTAAAAAGTATTTTATGTTTCATTCATTAGTAAATTAATGTCCTCGAAGAATCTACACAAAACTTCGTATAAAATGAAAGAGGGCGAATCAATCCCTTTTCAGTTCTCCCATCAGAATGTATTTGAGTGGACAAGGGGAAGGGGGCGGTTATTCCCACCCCATTGTTTGGGGTTTCCACTTCTAACTAAAAAAAAAAAATCCATTGATTTAAACTTTGTTTGGAATTAATTTTTAAAACAATTTGTACATTCTACAAAAGTTATTCTCAACCAAGTTTTTTATAAAAAATGTTTTGTTGATTTCTTAAAACATAAAAATCAGTGTCTGAGACACAAAAGTAAATATTCAAAAACACTGATTTCAAATCATTACTAAAAATTAATTTTATAAACCCAAAATCCATTGGTTTTAAACGGCTCTTACATTAGAAAAAAAAATTATATGTTCATCTTATGTTCATCTCCATTTTTATTTTCATTTGTTTACCATATTCTTATGAAATAAGAAAACATTTTGTTATAAAAAAAAAAATCACGTGCATTCTTATAAAAATGATTTTAAAAAAATTAAATGATAAAATATGAATTAAAACAATGAAATGAATGTTAGGATTAGGTGATGTCATTCATTACGTCCATGTCAGCAAATTCAAAGATGATGGTCCACAGTCAAAATATATATGTTCATCACCTTCAACCGGTCAAATTTCCAACACTACTGCGCAGTCTGTGCTTCAACTTATGAACAAAATCTCATGAACTCTGAATCCAACCCAAATCACAAAATCTATTTTAAGGGACCCCAAAAACCAAACAAACCCCACAAAAAAAAACAAAACAAATAAAAACAAAACCGCGTGAATTAACGTAACCCCCGGATTCCATGCATTCCAAATACAATCCCTCTCTCTCTCTATATATATAAAAAAAACTCAAAAATAATTGTAGAGAGAGAGAGAGAGAGAGAGACCAAAATTGAAACTGCCTCCATTGCATACCCTGTCAAGCTTTAAAAAGGCATCTCCAACGAGGCTTCCCTTCCCAAAAACACCCAAATCATCTTTTCCTTCAAAACCAAGGAACCCTGTCCTCTCCTTCTTTCCTTCTTCATCAACCCCCTCTCTCTCTCTTCTCTCTCATATTATAAAAATACAACCTTCTCTCTCTTTCTGTCCCACCCTTTCATTGTTCAGGCTTTTGTTCTCAAAACCAACCTCCCCTCTTTGAAGATGAGCGACCCCAAGTACGCCTATCCTTACCCTGCTCAAGGTATTGAAAACAAAAAAAAAACTTTCTTTTATGGTACTTCTTGGTTTTTGTGAATTGTGATCTGGGTCTGCTTTATCCATTGAAATCATGGACACCCATTTTAAATCTTGATGTTCTGCTTCCCCTGTTTTGTTTTTCTCTCTGAAAAATCTCAACTTTATGAAGATTTTGATATGAAATCTCTTATAATCTGATTTTTTTTTCTTCTTTTTAAATCATCTCTTAAAGGGTACTATCAAGGCCCTCCTGTGATGGCACCACCCCAATATGCTCCTCAATATGCAGCACCACCTCCAAGAAGGGAGTCTGGTTTTATTGAAGGATGGTATGTTATATAACCTTTTTAAAACTATATAATATATATGTTTTTTTAGTTTCTCCATATTTTGATGTCTCTGATTATGTAAATTTGAAACACAGCCTTGCTGCCCTGTGTTGCTGCTGTCTCATTGATGAATGCTGCTGTGATCCATCCATCATATTTGTCTGCTGATGATGATCCTAATCAACAAAGTCTCCCTTTGTGTTTGATCTACATGTAACTGAACCCTCTGTATGTTGTTCTCCAATTGAAGGTTATGATGTTTTCAATGGCACTATAATATAGAGAGGGTTCTTATTTCTTATTTGTATTGTGACCTTCATTAAAAATTTGATGTTGAATTTCTGGTTGGGGTTTTACTTCTTCTTTCATTCAACCCACATTGAATGAATGATTGGTTTTCTTGGAAGGGATGCAAATGATAATTAAAAAAATCATGAGATATGATGTGTGATTCACCTTCAATTGTTATGTATAGTTTCAAGGTTTTAATGGTGGATTTGGTTACATCAATATTTAATTAGTACTTACCCAAGAAAAGTATGTAATTGGTGAATGTGACAACTGGGAGGGCTTGACAAATTGATTCTATAATAGTTGGAACAAAGCAAAGACTGATGTCAGGTTCTGCTCTGGCCCCACCCCCTGTGTAATATTAATGCATGTAAATTAATGGTACCATAATCAATGCATGTAGGTTTTTCTAATTGTAACTATGATCTAATTTATCTCAAATAAAAGGTATATTTTTGGAAATACCAGGTTTCAAAACGGATGACATAAATTTCATTGAAAATGTTAGAGAATTTAATTTTATAAAATCATATAACTTTATATAAACGTAGCATATACACAATGAATTATAAGCTTACATTTTTCATAATCTAATACAAATCAGTATATATTAGGGTAGGACAAAGCCAGGAGGGAATGAAATAGTGTAAATTTACCCTTTCATTCATAGTTTTGTTACACTTTCTATTTTATTTTATTAGTAGATGATATATACTATTATTAAAAAAAAATGTTTCCATATGTGCAGCTCCGACCGTAATTGTTTTCTTTTTTAATATATGCATTAAATTACATATTATTGTAAAAGATAAAATGTACACTAAGATACACTAGTATATTATTTTTCTTTAAAAAATAAAAAAATAATTTCATACACTGCTATATTGCATTGTGATGTGTATCATATACACTCAGTATTTTCTCAGTCCAAAACACAGTCTATATACCATGTTAGAAATTCAATTAAACATATATATCGTTAGATATTGTATATATCTTATTAAATATTTTCTTGCAATTACTAAAAATGAGTTCATTCAATTCAAAATGGAGCGATATACATTTTTTATCAAATATATATCTCATTAAATAATATTAATATTTAAAAAAATGAAAATACGTGATATTTGAGTTTTGGTCGGTTAATATGATTGAGTCTTAACATTTTAATAATTAATTTGGGCCCAGACAAGGCAATTTCATTCATACAGGCCCACGTCTAGCAAAACCCACAGCCCACCCAACCGACTCCTCCCCGTACCCGACCCATACCCACCACAAGCCACGTGGCACTCATACGCAGACCGGCTGACCTGGCCAACGGGCCCCACAAAACTCAAATTCGTCACTTTCAAATTAATGCGAAACCCAAACCCAAATCAAATGAGATACCAGACACCAGACATCTTCGATTCGCGCCACGTTGTACTTTCAAGAGATCGTCACCGTCTGTGCCAGACGGGACGGACAGAAAGGGAGGGCCTGGGCGAAATCATTTTCGACCGTTGGATCATCCGATCAACGGATGCCCTTCGCCTTTAAATATGGGCCCAAGACCCTGACCTCCTCTCACCCCGCCAGCGATCGTCGCTCGTCCTCCCCTACCCACCGTCGTCGTCTCTTCGACGATTCCGGCTAATCTCTGCCGGAACCCTCCCCTCTCCCGCCCCCCTCCGCCGTCGGATGATCCTCCTCCCTCTTTGGCTACCTGAGAGACCTCCCGACGCCGGAGATACTGCCGGATCCCGGCCGTTCTGACGCCGAACGGACATGGCCTCGGCCGTCCTCTCCGGCCGGAATGAGCCCTGCTGGAGCGAGCGAAAGATCTATGACAGACGCTCCCCTAACCGAAACCCTAACCCTAACCCTAATTCTAGGTTTGATCGCCGGACCTACGAAAAACCGGCGGCCGTCGTCGATGCAGTCGCGTCGTCTGACACCGGAAGCTTCATCACCTTCAACATCGCCTCTTACAATCCGGAGGAGCGGAAGGACCTGAAGAGGAGGTTCGAGGCGGAGCTCGAGCAGGTCCGGGCCGTCAAAGCCCGCGTTGAGTCCATCATCTCCAGATCGGCGGTCGCTCCCGTCTCTCCGGTGATCCTCGCGAGATCCGACGGTCCCAAGACAATCGGGGGGCTCAAGCGCCCCGTGTCGTCCCCTCCGGTGCCGAGGCCTCCGAAGCGACCTGCCTCGGCTGCTGCTGCCGTCGAGGCGAAGGCGATCGCGGCGGTGATGAAGAAATGCGGGCAGCTTCTGACGACCCTCCTGAAGCGGAAGAAAGCGTGGATCTTTAAAGACCCCGTGGACGCGGTGCGGATGGGTCTCCACGACTACCACCGGATCATAAAGCAGCCCATGGACCTCGGGACGGTCAAGTCCCGCATTGAGAGGGGACACTACGCAGGTCCCCTCGACTTTGCCTCCGACGTCCGCCTGACCTTCAACAACGCCCTTATGTACAACCCGGTGGGGCACGAGGTACATGTCGTGGCGGGTCGGTTGCTCAAGCAGTTTGAGACCATGTTCAACCCGGCCTATGACCTCTACCTCCGGAGGGTGAGCAAGTCACGTTCTAAGCCAATGCCACCTCCGCCCCCACGAAAGGCGGTGGCTTTGAAGCCAAAGAGGGAGATGAGCTTCAATGAGAAGCAGAGGCTGAGTGTGGGTTTGCGGGGTCTGCCGGCGGAGAAGTTGGAGCAGGTGGTACAGATGGTGAGGCAGAAGAATTTGGCTGTTTCACAGAACGGGGACGAGTTTGAGATAGACATTTTGGCGATTGATTCGGAGACGCTTTGGGAGCTCGATAGGCTCGTCAAAAGTGCTGGTGGCGGCGCCCACAAGTTGGTTGTTTCTGAAGTCCCTCCTTTTGAAGAGGACAATGAGAAGGTAATGAAGTGATCCAATGTGTTTGTTCAGGATGGGTTTTTATTGACCTGTTTGTCCTGATCCAAATGTGGGTTTTGTTTGTGATCAGTCACCGATGAGGAGGAACGAAGAGGAGGTCGATGTGGGGGAGGAGGAGTTGCCGGATGTGGCAACCCCGGTGGTGATTGAGAAGGATGTCGCTGGCGAGTCGAGCAGCTCTGGTGGGTCCAGCAGCGATGCATCTTCTTCGAGCGGTGCGTTGGTTTCGTTGTTTTTATTGTCTTACAGGCTCTGTTGTTACGGTTTTAACTGAATTTTCTTTTTTGTCATGATATGTGGGCACAGATTCAGACTCAGGGAGCTCTTCGGACAGCGATTCGGATCCTGACAAGCAGAGTTGAGGGAGGATCTTTGTTAGGGTAGTGTTTTATTGACTGACTTGGATTTATTGGGGTTTTTTTGTTGTTGTTGATGATATGTGGATGAGGTGTTTTGGTTTCTGGAGGTGGTGTAAAGAGGGGCTTAATTCATTTGAAGTCTTTTGAGTTTGTTTTTGTTGGGTGCCACTTGTGCATCACATGTAAATAGAGAACAATCAGAAGAACAGTTGTAGCTTTAGGAGGAGGAAATGTAGGTCACATATATTTGAAGAGAGAGGATCTATTGTGTCTAGCTGGCAGATCCCCCATATGAATGACTTAAAAGTTAGTTCACGCTCCCCCATTTTGTTGGTGATAATGTTGTTAACAAACTGATCAATGCAAACAATGGAAGTTTTATTTATTTTATATATATGTGTGGTCCAGTGCTCTGCTTTGTTTTCTTTATGTTGACAGACATTATAATAGATGCTCTAACAAAGGAGTGAACTTTAAGGGAAAAAGGTTGGATTGTTGAGTGGGAAGCACCATGAGCTTGTGTTGGGTGGGGTGTTGGGGGGCCTGCATCCATTGTTATATGTTCCCCAAGATGTGGAGTTCTTTATGAAAAAAATTCGACCCAACGGTGATCCTGGTTGTGTTAGAACACACTCAATTGTATATCCACCAAGTCTTCTCAGTGAACTGCAATAACTTATCTGGCAATGCAGAACAACCTATACCTTGTTCTAGTGAGTTCAAACTGCCAGTTTATAACAGAATATCAAAATCTCTTTGGGGACATTAATGATGATTCTATATAGATGAATAATATAACAAGGAAATAAGCTGCTGATTAGTGGAAGCGTGTTTATCTTTATAATTGAAATAGTAATAGGAACTGAATTATGTGCTGGAGTTAAAAAGTCAAGCAAATGGAAAACACCATCATATATACAATTGTGAGGCTTCTCTACAGATGATATTGAATTTAAGGAGACTTCACCTTTCTGTAAGTCTCAAGTACAGTATAATTTATTGAAAACATTAACAGGGATAAAGATCTTTAAAAAGAGAGGACATGAAAACCAGCAAATTTTAAAAGACTAACTTTTTTTTATGAACATGTGTTGAAATCAATAAAACCTCATATTTAACCATCTCAGATTCTGTCTTTCAGATTCTAAACTGATTGGTATGGTTTTCCAATTACAACGACATTAAAATTTTACAGACAGACGGATTACACAAACAAAGGAAAGCATCTCGCATACAACCCTTAATAATTGATCATATCAAATCATCAAGAAGGGGGAAAAAACTATGAATCTTCAAGAACATCAGGCCTGCAATATATCTTAGACATCACACAGTGGTTTTCATCTGCAAGTTTGTTTTAAAGTTCCATTCCATTTTAAGAGGAGCATGAATAAAAATGACAATAAACTTAGGGGGGGGGGGGGGGGGGAAGGAATAGGACCCTTTCAACTTAAAAAACAGGGAACAGATCATACCTGATTGCCTCAAATCCTCAAGCTCAAATAACAGAAGCAACTCAAAGAACTAAAAAGCACAATATAAACCTGCAGAAAAAACACAAAGATCCAATAAACCACCAAGAATTCAAATCAAATATGTATTAAAAATGCCAAAGATATCAAAATATCCTCTCTAGATCCCTATCCCACCCTTTCCCATCACATACAATTTTTCTTAGTTTCAGCAAAAAAATTCCATGATAAGAGAAACTCTCAAGTTAAAATATTAAATCTTTGACCAAATGGCTGATGGGGGGTTGTTGAATTTGTGGGCAGGGGAACATGAATCCAAAAACTTGCAAAGGTCACATGGCACTATGGCAGTATTGAAGGTGCCTTTGTCCTTTGTGAACAATTTGGTGAGGTGGGTCTTTTTTGTTTTTGTTTTTTTTCAATCGCATTCATTCATCAGGGCTTGATTATGACTCTAATGGATGGTTGATGTTGATTGTATCTTTGGACCCATTTGGTGGAGCAGGGACTGTCAATCCAGTGGTCACAATGGTTTCCTTCTCAGTGAATAGTAGTGAATGGTCTATTATGAAGGACCTTCCTTTAAAAACAATCTTAATAAATTGTATAATTTCGACTCATAAAACTATGTATTATCAGTTATCTTTAAAAACATGGTCAGAGACTGGTTCTCTTAAGTATGCAACTAATGTAATATAGACAAATGTGTCTGAATTTTATAGATTTCAACAAGATCCAAGTGTCCTGAAATTAAAATACATAGGGGGTTTTAATCATGGGCACGATATGTTCATGCGATGTGGCAGAACTCCAGTGTATCAAAGTTTGAGGTCAGATGAACATAAGCATTACAATCAAGTCTAAAGATGGACTGGTAGAGGAGCTTTGATGATTATGGCCCTACACAAAGTAATTCAACAAGTGAAGAACTGGTGGATTGTGTGTCTGTATCCAATAAAAGAAAACGTCTTTTCATAATGGAACTTGATATTAACACTGGAAGGTTAATTATGATAACATTGAGCAATCAGAACCAATACACCGGCTTGTCAAAGGCAAGATAACATTATTTGGTGTGATATGTTAAGAGAATATAAAAACAAATCATGGAAATTTTTTCAACCTTTCTTCAACTTGAGGCTTGAGCTGTGATATGGCCAAAAACTGCTGTTCAGTTATTAAAGCACTTGAAAATGTGAGTGCTAGACGAACTATGATCATTTACATATATGCATATGATGCCTCATGCCTTTTATTGTCTCCACTGTATCTTGCAATCTTGTGTAGTACAAACACATGATTGAATTTTTTGAATTATACATAATTTTTCAACCTGAACTTTTTTACATTCAATATCATTAGAACCTCTAAAAACTAATTTCAAAACCACATCAGGAGATCTCAGTGTGGGCACAATATTCATGCAGTTTAATAGCAGGTCTGAATATCAAACCAAAATTCTGTTCTCAACCATTACCATCAATTCTTAAAAAAAAAAATCCCACATTCATGTCTAAAGATGAAATGATTGTGGTCTTGATAATGGCCATCCCAAAACAATCCAACAAAAAAAAAGTGTATGTGCTGTGACCTCATTAGCCCCCACCCGGAAGAAGCAAATAATGTCCTCTCTGAAATGAATCTCTGATAATCATTAAAAAAGTCAGTAACAGTATTCAGCACTAACACACCACCAAAACACTGATACTTGTCAAACCAAAATGAGACCAAAGAAATCCCTGTAAGCCTATTTGACGAGGGATCATTCAGAGATTATAAAATCAGAGAATATAAAAGTCATAGAAATCCTGTCAGCCATTACTTAAATTTGAACACCCAAGGGTGTCCAAAAGTTTTGTTTAACAGTGACAGTTGTTAACGCACTTATAGAGGAGAGTATCAAAAGGTCAGATGTTAATATATTTTGTGATGTCTCGGACCTTTATTTGTATTCTATCTTATCCTTCTTTGAAAATTCACAAATCCCCCCTATATTTAGATATATTTATACACAACCCCCTGTTTCTCTGTTTATACATGATTTTTCTCCTCATCCACCATCACACAGTCCATGTAGCCCATTTTTACTAAATTAGTATATAAATAATTTATCCCAGTATATGATTTTTTTGTAATATATGTATTCAGTTCATCTATGTACGCATGTACTTCATCGGACAAATATATATATATATATATATATATATATGGTCGTGATTACGTGCGGTGTGCGGTCGGTGCGGTTTACGACGTGGGTCGTCCGATCGCGGGTCCATCGCATCCAACGGTCGACGTGATTCGCACCCGACCGTCCGATGCGATGGACCCGTGATCGACGGCCCGTGATCGCGCACCGCACCGACCGCACACCGCACGTAATCGGCTCCCTATGGAGCCGATTAGGTGCGGTTTACGGTCGGTGCGGTGCGCGATCACGGGCCGTCGATCACGGGTCCATCGCATCGGACGGTCGGGTGCGATTCACGTCGACCGTTGGATGCGATGGACCCGCGATCGGACGGTCCACGTCGTAAACCGCACCGACCGCATACCGCACGTAATCGCGACCATATACCGCACGTGACCGCATACCGCACGTAATCGCATACCGCACACCGCACCTAATCGTCGGCATATATATATATATATATATATATATATATACGAGTCGTGATATTATACGGTCGTGCGGTCGTGCGGTCGCGATTCACGGGCCGTCGATCACGGGTCCATCGCATCAGACGGTCGGGTGCGATTCACGTCGACCGTTGGATGCGATGGATCCGCGATCGGACGATGCACGTCGAATCCGCACGACCGCACCGACCGCATATTATCGAAAATATATATATATATATATATATATATTTAAAAATCAAGCTTATGTTATCCAAATTAAAATGTTAAAGCATCTAAGTCTTTGGTATGCACCCAATCCATAAGAATGTTGCGTGTGAATGAAAAAAAGAATCCAAAAATTTTCAAAATTTTCTTCATGCAAATCACATGTATTAATATTAGTGTCAAAATTAGTTATAGAAAATGAATAACATTGAGTAGTTGAAATATAACACACTTTTTCATCATACCATAAAATTACATTAACATTGAGATGTCTTGCATTTTAACATAAGATAACATAAATTCAAAAAATGGTCATAAGAGTACGAGGAAATTGACTCATGCACGAAAAGATAATAGGCCCGTGAGAGCTCAGAGACATTGTCTTGAGCTCAAATTTTTGTAAGTTTTTTTTTTTCATTGCTATTTATTTAAACTTTTCTTTATTAGATTAAGAGAGATTAAATTTAAGAGAAAGAGACAATGGTGACGAAAGATATTGTGAACTTTATATTTTAATGCTCGTTGATACTGAATTACTGATTACTGAATTGATTCTTCTTATCTTCCTTGGGATGTAAACAGTTTTATTGAGCCACATACACCTCTTGTTCTGAATGTTTCATTTTACTTGGATTTATTTTTGTTCTTGTTAAGATCTAACCCCTAAAAGAATTCTTCCACACAAGCCAACTAAAAATTCAATAAAAAAAATTCACTAAAGTAAACCTCAATAAATAAAAGAAACTATTATATAAACACCTATAGTTATGAGGGTTTAAATATAATAATACCTATCCAATGTGAACAATGAGCTTTCCAACTTTCAAACCGGCTTCATTGTCGTCTGCCAAACTCTGTTTCTATTTCTTCTCCTCTTTCCCTTTATTTAAAACTTCTGCTTTTTTGCGCCCACAGACACCTTTAAAACATTAAAAAAATATTCTCTTGTCCTCTGATCCTCTCCAATGGCTTCTCTCCTGTAAAGTTTCTCTCTTTTTGATATTCCCTCCAATGGAAACCCATATCGCAAGAGATTGAGAGGTTGAAGTGAGAGAGAGAGAGAGATGGTGCTTCGGAAGGTGGGGAAGTACGAGGTGGGGAGGACGATCGGGGAGGGGACCTTCGCGAAGGTGAAGTTCGCCCAGAACACGGAGACCGGCGAGAGCGTCGCCATGAAAGTCCTCGACAGGTCCGCCATCCTCAAACACAAGATGGTCGATCAGGTCCGTCAATTCCAGATCCGACCCACTTCGAAAAATCCGAAAATTTTCAGTCCTATTTGAAAAAAGAATCCCGTTTTGGAACCCCCGTCTAGACGTTTATGTTTTTTTGGGGATGTCGATGTTGTTTTCCCTCCAAAAACCACTCCGCCCATGATAAAAATCCAATCTTTTTTAGACCCATCACTGAAAAAGCCTTTCTTTTTCTCCCTTTGTGTATGGGTTTTTGTCTTGGGGAGTTTGTGTTGTGTTTTCCCGCTAAATTTGACTGTTTGGTTTGTTTTGGTGGTGCAGATTAAGAGGGAAATATCAATAATGAAGCTTGTCAGGCATCCGCATGTGGTCCGCTTGCATGAGGTGTGGAGTTTGAGTTTGCATGGGTGATGTTACTGTTTTAGAAAAATTTATGTTCGGTTGGATATGTGTTTTGTTTATGAATTGTGGTTTCTATAGGTTTTGGCCACTCGGACGAAGATATACATAATATTGGAGTTCATTACAGGAGGAGAATTGTTTGATAAAATAGTAAGGCACTAGAGGTTTCTTTTCTTTCATAATTGCATTTTATTACCAATCGATGTTTATTACCAATTGATTTACTGTACATATATAATTTGGCATTTTTCTCTGTTATCGATCAACATGCGAGACATGTCATCATAATATTGCTTTTTTGTGAAGATTTTTCATTTTTAAATTTGGTTCAATGACATTGATGATTCAAAGAATGACGATTCATGAAGCATAGGTCCTGTATAGTGGTATTGATATTTTGTTTTTATGCCAATTTTTTTTTAAGATAGTAGTTAATGAAGCTACAACTACAAGTAATAACTTATGGGCCCAGTATTTGAAGGGAAAAAAAAAACAAAAGAATTAAAAAAAAAGAAAAGTTCTGGAACCAAACTGTTGAACTGATTTGCAGATGGGTCTGTGCTTGTCTTTTTCTGAACTTTACTGGATGGGGAAGAAAAGTTAAGCCTTGATTTGTGGGAGAGCTGAAGTTTCACAACCTATTAATTGTTGGGGCTGCATCCAGTGATCCATTGCCAAGAGGAATAGATTTGGCCCTACTTTCTGGGAGTTATCTTTCTGATTCCACTATAGAAGTTGACATGTAATAGTATATTCTACACTCTTTGTTACATTCACAAAAAAAATGTGAATCGAGACATGGAAATTTACTAGTTGACAACAGGAAAATTTTGTAGCTAATGCAGGTGCTACATGGGCTAATGTTGTTTCATTATTGAATTTCTTTGTAATATGTTACATCAGGAGCAATAATTTATTACACTTCTAGATCCATGAATTTTAACAAGAAAATATTGGAGGATTAGGTGTCTCTTGATTTATTGGTGGGAATTCAATTTAAATGCCAACTGCTTATTCTGGAATGTGGTGTTTTATAGTCATTGGTTTTTATTTTCGCCATTTATCACCCATGTAAGATGGTGTTTCTCAGGTTCGTCAGGGAAGGCTTAGTGAGGCTGAGGCACGAAGATTTTTTCAGCAGCTCATTGATGGGGTAGATTATTGCCACAGTAAGGGAGTCTACCATCGAGATTTGAAGGTGTTTCTTGCCTCTCCTTTAAAAGACTTATATGTGTAACATTGCATGAAGTTCTCACAATATTCATTTTGAGTGCAGCCTGAAAACCTTCTACTTGACTCCCAAGGAACCTTGAAAATCTCAGATTTTGGACTTAGCGCCTGGCCTGAGCAAGTGAGGCTCTGCATTCTCTTTGACTCTGTCTATCACATAGATTTGCACATATTTATGGTCAAACAATATGTTCACACATGCATGCAAGAGCCAATATTCTAAAAAGCAGGATTAAGTGGGGTTGAAGCGGGCGCCTAGAGGGAATCAGGTCTAGCCTGCATCATCCAGGGGTTTAAGTTGCCTTGTGATAGAGCAGGGATTCAATGGGGATTAAGCGGCTAGGCAAGGATTTAACAGAATTCAATCTAATTAATTTGATTTTTTTCCCGTTTCTTGACTTTATTCCTTATTGTATTGTATTGTATTTTATTTTCATTTTCAAATATTTTTTTTTTAAATTCATATATATTATTATTAAAGAGTGGTTGATTAAACCCTGCATATTACCCTCCTGGCTGATTAATTCTTAGGCAGTGACCGCCCGACTAGCGTCTAGTACACACAAACACGTTTGCTACTGGTATATAAAATAGATAACATCTAAATCCTGCTAACAACAATATCTCTTTGCAGGGAGATAGTCTTCTTCGCACTACTTGTGGAACTCCAAATTACGTTGCACCAGAGGTATTCATGTCATATAAGGTTATCATAGTTTTCTTGTTTTTATGGTCATACAAAATGAATTCCCAAAAGAAAATTCAGATTTATGACTACCTTCAACTTTGGAGGTGCATGGGAGTTGAATGAATGTAGCTAATATTTTTTAATAGAATTTGTTCAATTGCCTACGAGTGCTGAGCATCTGTTGTATACGCTATTGCAAATAGTTCTTTCTCTTGTGGAAAGTTTTTTTTTTTGACGAAATTCTCCTGTGGAAAGTTTTTTATCATATTAAAATTTTTAAAATGAAGGCAGCACCTGCAAGACTTGTATATCCACCATTCCATCGTAAATCATGTTCATCTTTACTGTAAATAATTTCTCTGTGGGTAGGAGATGGAGTAAGGCTATTCGAAGAATTTAGAGAGCTAGCATCTGCAATAATGCTTCATCTTTAGAGAACCTTCATATTTTGCATTCTGATCAACCAGAGACATGAATATTAATGACAAATTCCGATTATGTATCATTGATCTGGAGCAAAATTCCCTTACATCAAGCTTCCCTTTTAGGTCGTCTACTTTCTCTCTCATCCCTTGATCTATTCACATGTTTGCATTCATGCATGCATGCATACCATATCTTTCCCCAGTCTTCACCCACCCACACACGCAATTATTCTATGATCATCTCTAGACACATGCTTCAGTTTTGCATATAATTTGCTTCAGGTGCTCAGCCACAAGGGTTACAATGGTGCCATTGCAGATGTCTGGTCTTGTGGTGTAATCCTTTACGTTTTGATTGCTGGGTATCTCCCATTTGATGAAGAAGATCTTACTACTCTATATAGTAAGGTATGCCATCAATAGACTTTTTTCCCTCAAAAAGAAAAACGTGTATGGTGCTTGTTTTGCCAGGTCTAAAGTTTATGTCTAAAGTCCCATTTCACAAGGGGTTATCTCTTGCAGGGAACTCAATCTGATTTGTTGTGAGGGTTTTCCACAGATTGAGAAGGCAGAATTTTCCTGTCCATCATGGTTTCCTGTTGGAGCAAAGTCACTAATCAGTAGAATTCTAGATCCAAATCCTGACACTGTAAGTATTGGATTGTTTTAACAATTCTCTACTGTGAAAAAGAGTTCCATAACCTATATATTTGTAGGAGAATTGATGCAGATATCCTTATGCAATGTAAAATGAGATAGTTTTTATTAAACATATTTTTACATTTATACTATGAAAAAATAAAAGCTGTTGCTGGTTGATTACTTAAATTTTGTGAGGTAAATTTTTATGAACAGCATGTATCATGAAACTGTGTCACATAAAAATTCTGTATGCTTTAAGACTTGTAAATTTAAAACACAACACATTAATGATAACCATTTTGTGATCAACTAGGCCATATGTTGTTCAAATGTCCATAACAAAGTGAATAAGGAAAGCCTTGGTACACCTTAAATCGCATCAAATCTTTGAAAATGATTTTTTTTTATATAATCTGAGATGCTTTTACTAGTATTTTATTTGTTGAATGATTTATAAAACTGATCTTT
The DNA here is from genome assembly GCA_030737845.1 of Acorus calamus. Classification (NCBI taxonomy): domain Eukaryota; kingdom Viridiplantae; phylum Streptophyta; class Magnoliopsida; order Acorales; family Acoraceae; genus Acorus; species Acorus calamus. Next base: position 1,820,625 of record CM060859.1, on the reverse strand, counting down.
ATGCATCTAATTATTCAAAATATACATTATTTCTAACTTATATCAGAAAACATGCTGAATTTGAGATCATAAGATGCTCTTAAATGATTGATTGTGCAAATAATGCATCTGTTCTTTTTGCCATTGACTGATATGACATTTATGACTTTTATACAGCGGATACAGATACAAGATATCAGAAATGATGAGTGGTTCAGTGATGATTATGTGCCTGCTAGACATGTTGAATATGAGGATGTAAATCTGGATGATGTTTATGCTGCTTTTGATGATCCTGAGGTTGGTAAGACTCCAAATTGCTTATATGCGTAATCTCCTAGTTTTTGTATTCTGTTCGAATGGAATTCTCTACTGCTTATATATACCTTTGTGGATATAATTTGTTTTATTGCAAAGTGATTGTCTAGTTCCTCAAAGCTTCTCTTCATGTCCATGATATATCCTTTTGGGTTTTGATTTATAGGATTATGATGACTCACATATCTAGTGAAATCTTTTTAAAAAAATCATTGTGGCTCATACCTGTTGGATACTTATAAGTAGACTGACATTTTGTTGAGTACTTTTGTTCCAATTATCATGTGTGTCATATCCAAGTAGATGTGTGTTGTTCCTTTCTAGATTTCAATCATGCAGACATTGCAGATTGTGTGGGGAATGGGGATCCTAAATTTTAATAGTCTTCTTCAGGATGAGCAACAGGAGAATGAGCAGACTGGAAATGATGACACAGGCCCTCTCGTTTTAAATGCATTTGACCTAATTATTCTCTCTCAGGGGCTGAACCTTTCAACAATATTTGACAGGGGACAGGTATCACATTATTCAAAATCTCTGTTGCTTATATTTATTTTAAATTTTTACACTGCAATGCAATCTCTACCTCATATTCCCCTTCTGTTTTTTTGAAAGTAAGTGATTCACAATAGTATAGCAAAATTACCTAGCTTTCTGCTCCTTTTTAGCTTAAGGTCATTAGGAGTATTGTCAGGTACTTAGCATTGGGCATCCAAGCAAGTTAGGTCCAGGGTTCAAACCCTAGAGTGGCAATCCGAGTTAGGGCTATCTATAAATTAAACTCACCTAATACATGAGAATAATTAGAGAACCGCCAAAGGTGAAAGGCTACCTGATTAGAATCAGAGCTTCAAAGAATAGGCCTTTGAACGTTGGCGGCGGAGCATTGTGGTCGTTCACTAACCTATGTTATAAAAGGTCTAGCGTGCAACATCTTATTACCTTATGCTTAACACACCCATAAATGTGTGTTCATGAAAAAAACTCCTTTATTCTAGTTGTCAAATGTTATCAAATGCTTTTACTGTTTGATGAGTACCCTCCATTATTTATTTCAGAAAAAAATCTTTCTACTAAATAATAATCTCTTTGATATTTATTGTCAATCTCTCTCCTTCAGGACTATATGAAACATCAAACTCGTTTCGTTTCATGCAAACCAGCAAGGGTTGTTCTATCAAGCATGGAAGCTGTTGCACAATCGATGGGTTTTAAAACTCATACTCGTAATTACAAGGTAACTATTTGTTGTCCTGTGGTGTAAGAAAACACTTCATCTTTGTTGTGCTTACATCTACATCTTCAAGGAATTGCTGGTCCAAATTCCTGAGGAGGGTTAGGACAATTTGTGATCAAGGAATAGTGATTTGAGAGGTATGGAGTCTTTTTTGGCTCCAGTCGATATCTCTTCTACTGCGACCCTTGGACTCCTTTATGTTTCTATGCTTGTTTGTATACTGAGGCATTCTCTTCCTTCTAATAAAATGGAGGTACCATGCTTACCGCATTCTGCCCCCAACACCCAAAAAAAAATAAAAAATCACTTCATGTAGAGTTTCACTTTGACCTTCAAAAATAGCTCAATGAAATTTAACCGTTTATGTGACATTTCTGATTTGGTAACCAAATAACTGAACCTGGTATATATTCTTTTATCCGGTTACATTGGTATAGCACTAAAAGACTCATATTATATATGTGGAATTATTGTTATTCTCACCTTAACTCTTGGGTCTTTTGCATGTCTGATCCAATACTGTTATGACTTGATAGAGTTGACTTTTTTTATAATAAGATTCAATATGAAGGTCATTTATGGAAAGTGACCCTTTAACCTCATTGTGGTTTCATGCAATCTTTTCACTTGCATTTTTGGGTTTCATAAGCTCTATAATTATGACATTTCTGACATCTTGTAAGATTTTGCATATCAGATGAGAGTGGAAGGCCTTTGTGCCAACAAGACAAGTCATGTTTCTATTATTCTGGAGGTGTGTACCACCTGATTCAATTTCCATATGAGATTGTCTATACTATATTCTCTGACAGAACATTGGCTTCCTTTTGATTCTGATCAATGGGAACATAGATTTAATCCATTCCAATAACAAAACTGATGCAGATTTTTGAAGTTGTTCCTCCATTTTTCATGGTGGATGCTCATAAAGCGTCTGGGGATGCATCCGAATATCTAAAGGTCAGATATTTGTGTTTTTTTTTACCTCACATGGAAATCATTTGGTATCTAATATTAAACATTCATTCCCAAGCTTTTGTTATCCACTGAAACAATATTTGTTCTGATTACTTGTCATGCAGTTCTATAAAAATTTCTGTAGTAAACTTGATGATATCATCTGGAAACCGCCCATGGATAAGAACAAAATGCGCTTTCAAGGTCTGGGAGGTGATGAGGTTGAAAGAGTATGCATACCATGCTTGTGCAGAGCTGGCCATCCATCTTGCGCGATGTAGAATATATTTATCTATAGCATCTTTTTAGATTGTGGATATAGAGGGAACTTACATTGTTGATTAGGATTCATTTTTCCACTGACAGAACATATGGCATTTGTATTATTTCTATGTAGAAATCCACTCCAGATGTTGAAGACCAAGAGAGTTGCCAATATCTGAAACCATACTTTTTGGTTGTTTGTGTGTTTTTTGGTTGTTTGTGTGTGACAAGGTTTCAGAATCTAAATGTCAATTAAACAATAATCATTGAATTACTTAACAACTGCATGAGAAATAGCTATTTGTCATACTGTATGGTAAATATTATTTGTGGGAAGAAATATACCAACCTCTTGATGGTTCGCAGAGAGTTTATCCATACATAAAATAGAAAAAATGTTATACTTAGTCATTACTATAGTCATTTTTATAGATTGTGCACGGTTTGATTTTTCTTTAAGATATATAAATCGTGAAACAAACTAATTTTTCATTCTTCCTTCTACCCACATTCTTATTTTCGTGAAATAAACATCTGTCAAATGTCTAATTAACATATTTGCAAATATCTCAGGATCTACCCCATAAATAAGAAAATACAAGAATCACACAATACTAATTTCCAAAAATCAGCCCTAACATTGTGAAATCTCTCACTCCTGCAATATAACAAGATAAAAATTGCTCCAAAAAATAAATCAGCATTTAAGCTTCTAATCACTGATTAGAACATGAAAATATTTTGTTCTACAATGGATTTAAAAAATGACTACCCAGGTCTCACCTCAAGCACAACAGAGGCTTAACATGGCCACTCCAATCTTATGATTGGATATTTTATTTAGGCACACCCCGTTTTTATAATAAGATTTTTCCCAATCTTTTGTTCACTCTGTTTCAACTTCCAAAGCTTATAAAAAACTCCACAACCAGAACTGCTAAACTAAGCTCAACTCATAAATAAATTCTTTTCAACAAACCTGCAAAGCAATAAAAGCTTCAGGATGATCAAATATAATGTAGCAATCTTGCTTTGAACAAAATTAAAGCACATACACCATGTGCGCTGCGCTGCGCTCCTCTTTCAGAAGAGTTCAATGTGATTTATCTATGTTTTGGAGATCTAACCAAAGTTCTACAAAACCTGCAAAAATTAACACCCGCATCGAGTAATCTCACATTCAAACTCTCACTTTTTCACCTCATATTCAGCCTCCGGGGCCTGGTCACCACCACCCTCACCGCCCTGAGAACCACTCGAAGAATCCCCACTGGAACCACCTGCCATGTGCTGCCCAATCTTCGAGACCGCCTTATTTGCAACATCGAGCTTTGCTTTGATCTCATCGGCGTTCTCCCCAGCCATTGCTTGCCGGAGGTCAGCAACAGCAGACTCGATCTCCTTTGCAACCTCGGCCGGGATCTTCTCCCTGTACTCATCCAGGCTCTTCTCAATGCTGTAGATGGTAGTGTCCGCGCTGTTCCTGATGTCTATCAAAGCCTTCCTCTCCTGGTCCTTCTGGGCGTGAAGCTCAGCCTCCTTCACCATCTTGTCAATCTCATCTTCCGAAAGACCGCCCGATGAACGGATTGTGATCTGTTGCTCCTTGCCGGTGGATTTGTCCTTGGCAGAGACAGTCACGATACCATTCGCATCTATGTCAAATGTGACCTCAATCTGAGGCATGCCTCGAGGGGCCGGTGGGATCCCAACAAGATCAAACTCACCAAGAAGCTTGTTATCAGAAGCCATCTCACGCTCACCCTGGAGAACCTTAATTCCAACCTGTGTCTGGTTATCAGCTGCGGTAGAGAATACCTGATGATGGAGAAATATAAAAGCCAGAAGCATATGCTCAGTTAGACCACCTCTGGTAATGCCTGAATCAGATATGAACCCAGCAGAAGGGTGCACATAAGAAACAAGAACAAAACAGAAATATATGTTCCAAACAAAACCTATGCAAGCAAAGTGAGAACAAATAACATACATAAATTCTTAGATACACTGACATGCAATTTGACAAGCTATTCTCTTCGATGACACGATATATTTATTATCTGACTAATGGACCACTGGCTAGCCTACTTATGCAATATCATTATTGGATTTGAATTGCATTAGATAGTAATTAACATAACACTAAGAATACAGTCATTGAATGGTGATACCAGACAATTCAGCATTTATGAATATCAGCTATGCCAACTTCACAAGTGACAATAAATAAAACCCAAATAATTAGAGTAACAGGGCTTCCACTTAGGGTGTGTGTGGATACACGATCAAGGTCTTGGAAATCATGAAACATTCACTTAGTAAGTTAGTGTATTCAGTCTCGCTTCTCTATTGAAGTGGATCTCATGTCTATTCGACATGATTTGCGAGGAGGGTGTTTGGATATGAGATTAAATAAAAATGATTCCTACAAGTGAAATCCACCCAATCACGTATCCAACAATTACCTTAACAAAAATAGGAAAAATTCTTCTTGGAATAAAAGAAACGCACATACTAATGACTCACCTGACCCTTCTTTGTAGGGATTGTTGTGTTCCTATTAATCAACCTGGTAAAGATACCACCAAGAGTCTCGATACCAAGCGAAAGAGGAGTGACATCCAAAAGGAGGAGCTCCTTAACATCTCCACGAAGAATTCCACCCTGAATTGCAGCACCCATTGCAACTGCCTCATCTGGATTTACTCCTTTGCTTGGGCTCTTCCCAAATATCTCTGAGACAATTTCTTGAACCTTTGGAACACGGGTCATTCCACCCACAAGAAGAACTTCATCTACATCATTAATAGATATACTAGCATCCTTCAAACAGCTTTTGCATGGATTTCTGGTCCTTTCAATCAAGTGATTCACTAAAGTTTCAAACTTTGACCTAGTCAGTGTGATGTTCAGATGTTTTGCGCCTGAAGAATCTGCCGTGATAAATGGCAGATTGATTTCCGTTTGTGATGTTGAAGAAAGTTCAATTTTAGCTTTCTCAGCCGCTTCACGGAGCCTCTGTAAAGCAAGCCTGTCCTTTGAGAGATCAATCGCCTCAGTCCTCTTAAATTCACTAACCAGGAATTCCAACAAGGCATTGTCAAAGTCTTCCCCACCCAAGAAAGTATCACCATTCGTTGCTTTAACCTGAAAGAGAAGCAAAAGATTAATTAAGACTTCGGTCACATACTAAAAATCAACAGAAATAGAAGAGAAAATCCTTCAAAAGTTTAAAAATACAAAGAATACCTCGAAGACACCATTTGATATTTCAAGAATTGACACGTCAAAGGTTCCACCCCCAAGATCGAACACAGCAATCAAGCCCTCCTTGTTATTCATCCCATAGGAAAGCGCAGCAGCAGTAGGTTCATTGATGATTCTCTGCACATCAAGACCTGCTATCCTGCCTGCATCCTTTGTTGCTTGTCTCTGAGCATCATTAAAGTACGCTGGGACGGTGATAACTGCCTTCGAAACTGATTTGCCAAGGTATGCCTCTGCAGTTTCTCTCATCTTGGTCAAAATAAATGCACCAATCTGGCTAGGAGAATATTGCTGCCCATTAGATTCAACCCAGGCATCTCCATTTGGAGCCTTCACAATCTTGTAAGGAACCATCTTCATCTCCTTCTGTGTCTGCGGATCATCAAAGCGTCTACCAATAAGACGTTTTGTCCCAAAAACGGTGTTTGTTGGATTGGTCACAGCCTGACGTTTAGCAGGGGTTCCAACAAGTAATTCACCCTTCTGGTTGAAAGCAACCACAGAGGGCGTAGTCCGTGCCCCCTCAGAGTTCTCAATAACTTTGGCATTCTGTACACAAATCAAGGGCACATTAAAAATTCACATCAACATCGATAAAATTCTCAACATGGCCTGTTCCAATACCTGATTTACAAGACATTCTATCACAGAAATAAAAAGGAAATAAAAAGAAACTCAGCTACAACACACCTTTCCCTCCATAACAGCAACACACGAATTTGTAGTACCGAGGTCGATACCAATAACATCATTACCAGCAGGTCTTGAGCTGAAGAGGAGCAAATATTTAAACTTCAGTAAAACACAGCGATCAAGTAAAAAAATGTATAATTCAGGGTTATACGTTTAGTACCTAAATGGTCTGGTCAAACTTGCCCATCTGTTACCCAGCGAGGAAGCCCCACATAATTTTCCAGTTACCTGTATAGATAGAAAAATAAATGCAAAAATGGAAGAAATGAATACCTAGCAAAACATGAAAATAATTCATCCACTATGTGCCAAAATTGTAACAAAAGTTTTGCACTACAAATTTGTCTAGTACAGGACTGAAACAAAGTTAAAGAAAACACTCTACAATTCAAAGGCTAGCAATGGTGCATTCAAAGAGAATAGTAAATATGCTAAAAATGACAGACTCCATCACTCAAGCATTAACATTTTCTAAATAATAGGTTAACCATTTACAACCTACCATGTCACAAACCATGCAGGAAAAAAAAACGAATAATAAATGGTATCGAAGATACCATTTTTTTGGCTCCATCTCATCTGTTAACTTGCGTTAAACAATAAGTTGCCAACAATAACTGATGCTACGATGATTATTCCACTGCAGTTGTCAGTCACAGCGTCATCCTGAAATGCCCCACTCAAATGACGCAATAAAAATCATTCAACGGAAGGCAGGCGAGCTTCAAAATTTCCGGCCTCTATAGATTCTGAAGGTAGATTTCAAGCCCTAGCGAGATTCTGAGCATATAGATCTCCTACAGCTCCCAATTAATTTTTACTTCCCTGGGGCATCTAATAATTTTCCCAAGTCTCTTGGCATAACAAGGCATTTTCATTTTTTTGTCCATGTCACTCATTTCTTACACACACACTCGTTCTTTTCTTATGCGAAGTAATTGATACATCTCTGTGGGTTCCAAGAGTTTGAATCTCTGTGTCTGTTGCTTCTTCTTTATTTCCAAGTGATTGCCATTTTCTGGACATACCACTTCTCTTCTTGTCCAAAATCATTTGATACTTCTCTTGAGAGCATACAAATTTTTTTGTTTTGATAAAGCATACAAAAACCAAAATTCAACCTCTTTTTTTTTTTTGGTTGAGAAAGTACTTAAAAAATTTTAATCTTATTTTTATGAAAATTTAACATAAGAACCAAAACAGTACAACTTAGGAGAAAGTCGCCTATTTTACATAAAGCTCAAATCTTGGCATAATCCAGTCCAATGAAATCAGTGGAAAACTTAAATTCACAGACGCAACACCACCAAATCAGGCCATCTTTCTAAACCCTGTTCATAGAAACTTTGATGCTCGTCCTACGCTGTTATATAATCTGACAAAAAAAGTCCCATTCAACATTTCATAAAACCCACTAAAGATCTCGCAATAAACGAACTAATCCTATGTAGAACTCGTCCAAAACACCTAACCAAATCATAAAACAAAATCCCAACCGATTTCAACGAAAAAGGTCTCTTATGAAGAGCTCGAACGAAACTCACCGATCCGAAAGTGGTGAGGGAGCCGTGGATGTCTCGCCTCCTGAGGGCCCTGAGCATCACCGAAGTCGCCATGTACGAGATCAGAGAGAGATAGGGCGGGTGGCGCTAGGGTTAGGGTTTTTGAGCAGGTGAGAGTGAGAGGTTTAAGAAGAAACCCTAATTAGGGGAGAGAGAGAGAGAGAGAAGCAGTCATGGGTTTCTCGCCTTCTAGAAGTCTTGTTGGTGCCACGTGTCATACTGGAAAAGCGTTCACGTCCGTCATTATCGTGGTCTGGCGGATTACCTGAAGTTCGGTGTGCCCCTCTTGAAAAAAAGACATTTCTTCTGAACCGTCTGATTTAACGAATCGGATGGTTTCGAACGTGGATACAAGCAGCACCACGGATTGAAAGAGAGACAGTGGGCTTCATACAGGCCACTTTTGGGTGACGCTCTTGTGCGGCCCAGAGCCCATTGTCTTTGGAAAATGTTGACTCGAGTCATTTTTATAATTCAACTCATTTTTTAAAATATTAAACTTCATCTAATAAGGTATATATTTTGATAAAAAGTATATATCATTTCATTTTTAGTTGAATGTTCTCATTTTTAATAAGTGTGGAAAAAAATTTAACGAGATATATATATCTTCAAACAATGTACATGTTTCAGTGGATTTATAACGAGTTATATAAGACTGCGTTTTATATTGTATAAAAAACGAGTGTGATAGGCGCACATTGTTTTTTGGGAGTTGATTTTGCAACCCCTTCTGTATTTGGTTTTAGGGTTTAGAGACAATCCTCCAGGCCCAAGTTCCCAACCAACCTATATAGTCCATTAATTCTAATACAATATATATATATATATATTCCACTGCTACAATGAAAAATTAAAATTTTTTTTTTGTTCTTTGCACTAGTTTATGCAAGTATAATATATATAATTCATTAGACGAGTATATATATATTATTTAAAAAATCAAAACAGTTGAATGCTACATTCGCTTGGAGGCTATACATAAGTTGGATGTGTCATTCCTTTTTTATTAAAAAAAATAAAGTGGCTTTAGAAAGAATGAGCTTCCTAATTCATGCTTTGATAAATATATTTTGGGCACTGTTACATAATTTTTTTTACTGTCCAAAATGTTGCTATATATCTTGCTAAAAATCCAGTTAAACATATACATCCTTACATGATATATATACCTCATTAAATTTTTTTCTTACCATTACTAAAAATGAGTTCATTAACTTTTTAAGAATGTAAAAAATATTGACACTTCTCATATATTTTAGGAAGGTTTTCCATTTTTTTGTACCCAATTTTTTTGAGAGAGATTGTTTTAGTTTGCTAGTTTTCCGTTGTTCTTATATTAGTCTTTTTAAGAACCAATTCTGAGCAAGTAATAGGTGGTCGTGTTTTCATTCCTTTTAATAAAAGGTTACATCCATAAAATCAAAGGATTAAATCTTATCTTATTTGAAGAAAAAATTCCAGGTCATGCAAGTATTCAACATGACACACACCATCAATTAGTTGCTCCTAATAAGTCATGATACCAAATGTTCAAATACAAATCGCCTACACAGAATTGCATAGACCAGAAAATGTTCAATACAAATCGCTTACATAGAATTGCATAGACCAGAAAGAGTTCAATACAAATCGCCAACACAGAACTGGAGACAACTATTCTACTGGCCAAACTGGCTTCCTGCGATACCAAGACATTGGATGGACCACATCTCAGAGACCTTCGAAAAATCTCATGTGGTCTTCAAATGTCTCGCCGTGCCTAATTTTTACCACCGAGCCATCATCCACCTATAGAAGCAAGCAAGAAACAGTTAGAGGTTGACCATAATATATAAACAAGAATTGAATTGATGTTAGGAATACTTGAACATTATCTGAATCAGCATCCCCTGCCAGATGATTTTTGGGGACCAATCATAATGTTTGAACTTCTTTGAGTCACCAGTTAGACCATGCAGAAACGGTATGGACTTGTTTATGGACTCTTCAAGTCTCATGGAGATCCATTAAAAAATGGAAACAAAAATACCAAGAACTGAATACATGTTAATTGGAACCAAGAGGAAGCCATCCATCCATGTTGCAAATTATATGACTAGGGCATGGGCACATTTCTGATGAACTATAAGGATACAGTATGCTAGCCTAGTGCATACGATGACATCCCATGTTATCATTATGAAACACCTTTTTTTTGAATAAATTATGAAACACCTTAACATAGGAGACAGCGTCATCTTCAAGCATTTGATGTGTGATGCAGTAGAGTGGAGGAAAAGATAGACATCGTGACACTTCCATAGTCAATGAAAAATAAAAACACGATATAAACTGAAAAACAGAAAACTGGTTTGATTAAAATGATATAAAACATAATATATATAATCTATTGCAACAATCTAGAAATGTTGCACTTGCAATACAACAGTTTAATGTTCAGGATCATGCACAGCATGCAATTTATAAGAATTGCTCCAAGTACACAGTCCCTTGGGCATACAGGAGTGTCAAAGTATCTGATATGGCAAAATATCAAGCAAGAAAATCAAGGTAACACTCGTTTGGTGAAGATAGTTGACAATACAACGACAACAAATAAAATAATGAGCTGAGCTGGTCTTTAGGAAAAACCTAATGACACAATTGTTATGAAATTGAAAGAACAAATCAGAGATAGCAATACTAAAATAATGGTGAGAGCTAATTTTGAAAAGGAGAAAGACAGATTTAAAAAATTCTTTTCCGACACAATAAGAGAATGGTCAATTGGTCATTCATATGAAACATCAGAAAATGCGAGATTGTATGCATACCCAATACTCTGGAGGGCGCATTTTTAGATTGTATGTTGATGCCATGCTCATGCAGTACGCTCCAGCATCATGAACAACCAAGCCAGCACCCTAAAAATGAACAAAAGTCGAATAACAATAAATATCAAGCCACTGGTTATAAGCACCTCCTGCACCTACAAAAAAAAAAAGTGAAAATGATTATCAAACCTTAGATGGAGTGGAAAGTTCCCTGTCCTTCCCCAAGAAATCTGCAGACTCGCAAACGGGGCCAACCACATCAAAAGTAGATATTTCCGCATCAGGTGTTGGAGGAGAAACCAGCTCTATGTGCTGCACCAAGGAACAGCGGGAACCATAAGATCATGAACGGGGCACAAGAGAGCACGGCATACTGGATTTATAAATGTCGTTTTCCTAGGTTTCAAATCTCTCGGTTGTAAAGATACATGCAATCCATTAAGCTAAGGGCTTGAACCAATTAGGTTCCAAAGGCCATACCACACCCCCCCCCCCCCTCCAGGGGCCCCAGCTCAATACCTTTCAAGTGCAAGTGGGAAAACTGATTCTAATTCTAGTGGGCCTTGGCTCACAATTTGTTCTCGGTCTATATTGGCCCAAGTACCTCTAGTACTAGTAGTAGTCTACCACCCTATGTTAGGGACTATGTTGGCCCTTTCTACAAAAAAAAGAAAAAGAAGCACTTCTATAAGACTGGTTGGATACAATGTTTGAAATTTTCAATAAGCTGGTTTCCTAATGTACCACATTCATGCAACTTGTTTTCACAACTTTTTTTTTCTCAGATTTTTTAAATATTTTTCTTAATAATTTGTAATAAAGGGAAAAGATATAATTGACATCAATCATAATGTTCTCCCTTGGTCGCATGCTTGCTTCTCTTCTACACACTACTACTCAAACATGGAGGCTCCATTTGGAAACACATATTGAAAAATAGATTTTGGAATAAAGCTGCCTTTTAAGATGATTTTAGACCTTGACTTTTTTTAGATGTTTTTTTTTAATTTAGGAATCAATATTTGAAAGGGGTTTTAATGTTTGGTAGAGAAAGTTGTTTTTCAATTCAAAAAATCGATTCCGACCGAAAATCACAGTTTCTGAGCTTTTTAAAACACGGATTTCGAGAGAGATTAAAAGGAATCCAGCTTTTGATTCCGCCGGAATCAAACCCGTTTGGCTGCACGATTTTGAGATTTTAGCTTTTCAAAAAGCGGAATCGTCCAAATCGTGCAACCAAACGGACCCTAAAAAAAAGCCACTTGCTACTATGTAATGCTTATTTGCTGTAGTTCAATAAAAACCACACAAAAAAGACTGGTCATAGTCAAATGATAATTATCACAAATGAGTACTGATTCACCATTCTCTTCTCAGACATGACTTACTTGATAAGCACCATAAAGACTTGGACGAATAAGCTCTGCCATGCTGCCATCAACCACAATAAAATTTTTCGTGCCATTTGTTTTAACACCGGTGACTCGATTGACCAGACAGCAAGTGTTGGCAATAAGTGATCTTCCAGGCTCAATTATCAGAGTAAGACCTCGAGAAACAACCAACTCTCTTACCTACAGTGACACAAAATACAAAAAATGTATGAATGATACACAAAGAATAATATGTTTCTAGCTTTAACATGCATTCTTTTATGAGCAAAGAAAATTTCCTTGTTCAAATAGGTATGTGTACGACATAATATAGATGTATTGTTGCAAAGACCAAACTTATAAAATAATGTGCAAAAAAGAGAGGAGTTCAAGGATTAAGCATACAGTGTCAATGAGATCCATAGGTGTTGGAAGGACTGCACCTGTATGATAGTAATCTATCCCCAGACCACCTCCAATATTTAAGTAATCTATCTCAAAACCTTGGTCTCTGATTTGATCAATAAAATTTACCATCAAAGCAGCAGCATCCTTGAATATGTCAACCTGGACAAAATATTAAAGAAAAACATAAAGATATTAAGTTTCTGAGAGCTAGAATTCCAAAAATATTCAACTTAAATGAACCAATGTTGCATAATGTAAGATTGAAACTACTGGTGCAAATGCCAGCCAAATAACTTCTATACTTTAATCTTATTTTCTGTATCATGGGCATGCTTAGTACATAATCGCATTTATTAGTAGAAAAAATCTAAGCATAAAAACTCAGTGAACAATTCTATAAAATTTCTAGAAGTGTATCAGGTACCTTGGTTATGGTAGAGCCCAGATGGCAATGAGCACCCACAAGCTTCAACTCATTTGGATGCGCCTTGACAGCATCCAAAAACCATTGAAGTTTCTCATTTCTAATACCAAACTTCGAGTTCTTATTCCCAGTAGCAACATAAGGATGCACCTAAAACATTGTTGAAAAAAATATCAATAGAACATTCATTGTAGTCAAAACACACAAATCTTTAGTAGTAACTATATTGTAATTAAATCAAAATTAATATATTCCGGTTCTCAATAAATTATGTCTTACAATAATTCAATACTCTCCACCCAAATGAATCATGACTAATCAGATACAAAAACTACAGTTGTTTGTAGATGACCATAGCCAAGACACAAGCTCAGTCCTGCAATGCTTTACTAAACATACATGATTAATCTCAAAATGACAAAGATTCAAACATGTATATTAGTATACCTGGGGATCCACATCCGGATTGATCCGAAGCAAAACCGAGACCTTCTTCCCCGCAATCCTCGCTGCATTTACAATATTCTCCAAATCAAACTCACTATCTATATTCACAAACACCCCTTCTTTTGCAGCCAAGACAAGATCCGCCAAAAGCTTCCCATTCCCATTGAATATACACCTGATCTCCAACAACACAGCATCTCAAGTTCTCAACTCAGCACGGAACATTCTAGGGTCAGGGTTTAGGGTTTTGAAAGAAAAAAAAAAAACTCACTTTTTGGGGTCGAACCCGGCGCGGAGGGCGAGGCGGAGTTCATTGCCGCTGACGAGGACGGCGCCAGAGCCAAGGCTGCGGAGGTGCTGAAGGACCTTGAAATTGTTGTTGGCCTTGATCGCGTATCCGACGATCGGGGACGGGAGGCCGGCGAGGGCCTCCTCGTACGCTTCAAAGTTCCGAGTGATCTGTGCCTTGCTGTAGAGGTAGAACGGCCTCCGTTCCTCCATGGACTCCATCACATCCTCCACTTTCAAACCCTCGCAGTAGAGGTACCCATCCTCGCCCCTGGTGAAGCAGTGGCGGAAGGCGGCGGAGGGAGGCGGAGTGGACGATACGGCGGCGGTGGGTTCGGAGAGGACCGCCCGGAGCTTGAGGGGCTTGGCGAGGGAGGGGCGGCGACGGGAGAAGGAGAGGGAGTGGGGGCGGGGGTTGAGGGAGATGCGGTTTGGGGGGCATTGGGGGAATTGCTGGGGGCGGGAGAGGAGCTTCGCCGTGCCGGCTGCCGCCATTTTTCGCTTGTGAAGAGTGGTGAGCGAAACAGAAAAGATGGATCTTTTTCAGTGAGGGTTTTAGGGCCGGCTTTCCCCGGAAGCTGTGGGATGTGAACAGTAATGGCGGCTTGAATTACATGTTAGGGGAAATTAATTCCGGTCTTCCCGGAAATTCTTGTATTATTTATAGGTCCTTAAAACATTTAAATTTATTTTTAAGTTCCTGACATTTTTTTTTGTGATATTGGAGGACCTTCGTGGCTGACCTTACAGTCAAACTAGGAAGGCTACATCTGCATGTTTGTCCAGATCAAGTTCTTGACAAGTTAATTGGATTGGAGTATTATTTTTGAATTCTTCCATTCTATGAAAGTTATTTTTTACCTTTTTTCATGTTTGCCCCTACTCACTCTCTCTCCTTTATATGGAGATCCCAACTTCTCCCATTCATAAAAGGGGTAGAAATGAAAATGTCAATGGTGGATTTAATGGTTGTTATTTAAAAACACTTGAAAATAATAGATAATGGAGTCCAAACCTAAAAATAACTCTAAATATTTTAGTGACCTGAAAAGATTTCAAAGCTTCTCCTGAAGACTCAAAATTAATTTTCCCTAAGTATTATAAAGTATTTTTCTAGAATTATATTCAAGAATTAATCGTGTACCTGATTAGTTTGTGTGACAGTAGAGATTGAAATGATTTTTTTCTTCTAATAATACAGGGACATGTGATGATTTTTCAATTTTATAAGGATTAAAATCGATTTAATGACTCTTGAACACCCTCGACGACCTCTTCCACCTAGTCGACAAAATACCCCACTAAGACACCTTCTCCCACAGGCCACAACACCCTCACTGACTTCTTCAGCACATTTGGAGACACCCTCTGTGCGGTCTCCGCCTTCACTGCCACCCCCTCTAATGACTCCTCGTACAATGCGATCATCTAGGGACTCATGCGCGTCGGTAGTGTGGAACTCGCGCAGACATTCTTTCGAAGCGATTCCCCGCATGGACATCTCGGGGTAGACATGCGTCATTCATAGGTGCGTATGTTGCGGGAGGCTCGATGAGACTTTGAAGATCTTCAAGCGAATGAACAGGAAGAGGGCAAGGGCGCACGACTTGAGCTTGTGACGGTCATGTGTGCATGCGTGGATTTGGGCGGCATTCAATGCGAGCGACAGGTTCACGCATGGATTTTGACAGGTTCTCGACGTGGGAAGTGGAAGGGCATTTTTGTCATGTGTAGGGTTTTTTTTTTTGAATTTTATTAAAATTTCAGGGGGGTTTATGCGTATGTGCTTTAAGGCTTAGTTTGTTAAATTAATAAATATTTATGATAAATTAGCTTAATTTATGAGGATAAAAAGACCATTATTTTTATTCATATTTACATTTGATAACGCATTTTGTTATCCCTTTTTTGTGTTGTTATCCTTAACTTTGCACTTGAATCACATGATCTAAAATATAAGATAATTTCAATTTAAAAAAAAAACCAAATCTACCCTTTTTATTAATGATGCATTAATATTATTGGTTTTGATTTCATGAAATTTTTAGTGTTTGTCTTTTGGGAATGGCAGTCATAAATGTTGTTCATGTTTTACAAAATAAGGTTAAAAAATGGATATAAAGGATGTTCCACCTTTTACATAGAAAAAAATATCTTCATCTTTTTTCTCAAAATACGGATAAATGTCCATTTTTTATCATTTTTTTCTTATGCTATATGGGATAACATGTGATTTAACCAATTATTTTCTTATCTCTAACCTTTATCTCAATACCAAATCAAGCCAAAATGTAATGTTAAGTAACAGAATATTCCAATAAAAAATTAACTCAATGAGGTATTTGCTTAACTAGGAAAATTAACTCAATAGGGTAATAGGGTATTTGCTTAGGGTGTTATATGGATTTAAAAAAAAAGAGGGACATGGATATTAGCTCATTTTCAAGGGGGTTATATAAATTTTCCCTTTTTTCTTATTATAAATTTGTTAATAACATGCATGTTTTTCTCGTCAGAGAGAGAAAAATATTATAACCGAGGGATACGTGATATGCACATGTAAATGACAGAACTGTAACTGTCCAGAGAACACGTGGCGGACGGACCCCGGTCGGATTTTACAAGACCGCATGATCCCTCGCATCAAACGGTTCACACAGACACGACCAATCCCCCAAAAACTAGCTTAAAAACAAAGCCACATGAAATGCACCCGCGGGCCAACGTAACGTAAAATCCACACCCTCTCTCCGCCCTCCGATTGGACTAAACACCCATCATTCCGGAGTCCCGGACGCGGAGCAACCTACAACACCGGTCACCCTATCCCCTTAAACTACACCCGCGCGTCTCCTCCATAGGTCCTCTGAAGCCCCCCCCCCCCTCCTCTCCCTCTCTCTCTTCCTACATAGCACGGTGAGAGACCCAAAACCACCCTCCGAAAAACCCTAATTTTCCAGAAATATCAATCATCGAAAGGAGGAGCAAAGTCGATCCCTCTCTATCTCCATCTCCCTCGATTCAGATTCTCCTCCTTCGCCGCCTCCAGCTCTCATCGGTACGTTCCTTCTCCCTAAATCCACCTCTCTCTCTCATCCATGGCGTCCAAACTACGGTTAGGGTTAGGTTTAGGGTTGTCCGTGCTTGTGGGGCTTGTATCGGCCGATCTAAACCTGTTTGGGCTTTGTCTCTTGTTTGTTGGGATCGTGATGGGCCTCCCTCGCAGGCTGATGCACTTTATGCTTCCGAGTAAGAGAGCTGCAGGAGGAGTAGAAGTGTCCGGGGCGGGCGAGCCGGAAGCGTTGGAGGTGAAGAAGCCGCGCGTCGATCGTCTGGTCTCGTCAGCGGCAGGCGTGGCGGTTGCGGAGGAGATGGAGGTGGACAACAAAAATGGCGGCGGCGGCAACAACAATGATGGTTGTGAGAGCAACGTCAACGGTGTCAATGGAGGCGTCGGGAACAGTGAGGTCAACGGCGGTGGAGGAGGAGCGCCGGATATTGACGAGGATCTGCACAGTCGGCAGCTCGCCGTGTATGGACGGGAGACGATGCGGAGGCTGTTCGCCTCGAACGTGCTTGTCTCGGGCTTGCAGGGCCTCGGTGCCGAGATCGGTGTGTGATCCTGATCTCTGTCTCTCTTGGCCACTCTCTTTACCGTTGTTACATTGTTGAACTGCATGCAATGTTTTATCGGGTCATATTCTTGAAACTTTAGGTGTTGTTGTTTCATTGAATTTGTTGATTTTGCTAATATCTGCAGGTTTTATGAAGAATGTCGCCTTAGAATCTGAAATTTCCATTGATTTTCATGATCATTGGAAGGCCTTCCGTGTTATAAAATTGTTTGCTTTTGTTTGTTTTTACTTTGCATCTCTACGTCAGGAGAACAATATTCTATTCAAGGAACGAGAAAGATAGATTGTTTTCCTACATATTCATGTTGTCTTACTGCCGGCACTGTTTGAATTTCTCTTTAAATCCCGTGGTAGCTGAGTTTTACAGGTAGTTAGTGTGATTTGTTTACCCGCGACATGGTTGTGAATTGTGATTTAGCATTTATGTGAAGTGTTCTACCAATCCTATCCAACAATTTTCTTGGTCCTTTGGATGGTTGAAAACCAGCAAACACTGGTTGTCTTGACATTTAATTCATTGCTCATTTGTTGACGGGATGGCTCCTGTATTTGGTTACCTGTTAATAAAAAAATATTCATAGGACCTGTACAAGTTAAGGGGTAAATGATAATTTTTGTTTTTTGCAGCGAAGAATCTTGTTCTTGCAGGAGTTAAATCTGTCACTTTACATGACGAAGGGGCTGTTGAACTGTGGGATTTGTGTGGGAACTTCTTTTTCTCAGAAGAGGATGTTGGGAAGAACCGTGCACTTGCTTGTGTCCAGAAGTTGCAAGAACTCAACAATGCTGTAGTGATCTCTGTCCTTATGTCAAAATTATCGAAGGAACAACTGTCGGACTACCAGGTTAGTTATTTGTGATGTGTACACTACTGCTCCTGTGGCCTCTCTCTCTCTCTCTCTCTCTCTCTGAGAGAGGAAAAATGGGATATTTTCCATTGTTCAATGAAAGAAATATCCCCAAAAGGAAAACGAGGGATCTCCTCCATGCTTAACCAAAATAAAGGAAAGCAAGAATAAAAGGAAAAAGAAAAAAAAAGCAATTGTGCCATCAGATCCTAACTCCACTCCATTGCGCCATACAATATATTACACCAGCAGCCACCTCTTTCCCACTTCCTCAAACACTGCATCTAGTGAGTTGATAACAGTAAAATTTCTCATGAAATTAATTATAACAATAAAATGTTGATATGTTATTATATCTTCTATTTTGTCTTAATAAACTCTTTGCTCACCCACTTGATGTGGAATTGTGGATGATGTTTATTTGACAATTTTTCTATACAGTTGCTCAAAATATGTTTTTATCATTGCATTAAACAGGTGGTAATCGATGTGAATTAGAAGAGAATGGAATGCGATTTTTTGAGAAAAGGGGCAAAGAAATCATAGCGATGCACCAAAATCATCAAGGTGTTGGCAGTTTGAAAGGTTAGGATTTTGGGTCTGTAACCCAAGGCAGGCCCAGCTAATCTCATAACCTAGTCTGGTTTAATTGGGATCAGAGACTAGCACACATTGTGGCCTTTGTACTTCGCAATCCTCTCTAGGTGACTCACTCTTTGACAGCTTTTACTTTCACCAGGTAGCCCTTTCCCAGGTATCCTGATCTTTGGCCTATTCTGATTTTTACCAGATAGCTGTTTTTCAAGCCACCCTTTCTAGAGCTTCCATTCTGGATATTGAACTCTTGATATGGAGTAGACTGCTACCATTTTTTTCCAAAAAAAAAATAAAAATCTAAAATCAGTTAATACGGTCATAGTGAATATACCAAATCCATCCAAGTTTTAATGGTGTAGAATGTTGGGATCTTAACCACTGAGGTTCCACATCCCAAGTCGAGCCCATTTAGATCCCATGCTGGCCTATTTGGATTGTAAGTTTGTAATAGAAGACGTTTGAAGATGTTTTCCTTCTCTCTCTAATTCTTCACTTGCTCGCCTTATTTTTTTCCACTTCTCTTTCTGGTTCCTTACGTGGTATTTGATGTGAAGCTGAGCATGATTTGTGTTTCTAACTTTTAACTATTTGTGGATGCAGGCAGTAGTTTTTACTGATCTCACTCTGGAAGAGGCGATCAAATATAATGATTATTGTCACAACCACCAACCTCCGATTTCCTTCATCAAGTCTGAGGTCCGTGGTCTGTTTGGTAATATTTTTTGTGATTTTGGTCCGGAGTTCACTGTTGTTGATGTTGACGGCGAAGAGCCTCATACGGGCATAATCGCATCTATTAGCAATGACAATCCTGCACTGGTGTCTTGTGTGGACGATGAGCGACTTGAATTTCAGGATGGTGATCTGGTTGTGTTCTCTGAAGTAGAGGGAATGACAGAGTTAAATGATGGAAAACCAAGAAAGGTAAAGAATACAAGGCCGTTTTCATTTATTCTCGAGGAGGACACAACAAACTTTGGATTATACAAGAGGGGAGGAATAGTGACACAGGTAAAGCAGCCAAAGATATTGCACTTTAAACCGTTAAGAGAAGCCCTAAATGATCCAGGTGATTTCCTTTTGAGTGATTTCTCCAAGTTTGACCGTCCGCCTCTGTTACACCTTGCTTTCCGAGCATTAGACAAGTTCAAGTGTGACGAGGGATGCTTCCCGGTGGCCGGATCAGAGGAGGATGCCCATAAGTTGATGGCTTTGGCAAACTCTATTAATGAGAGCTCGGGAGAGAATAGATTGGAAGAAATTGATGGAAAACTTTTGCGACATTTTGCATTTGGTGCCAAGGCAGTTTTGAATCCCATGGCTGCTATGTTTGGTGGCATTGTCGGTCAAGAAGTTGTCAAAGCTTGCTCTGGAAAGTTCCATCCACTTTTCCAGGTGCAAATGAAATGAACAACTATGTTATTGTTTATTGTTTTTATGTTCCATTAAAGAATGCATGGTGTCTCACCTTGTTTATCTAACATCAAAATTGCTTAACTTGTATCAGTTCTTTTATTTCGACTCTGTGGAATCACTTCCAACTGAACCACTGGAAGCAAGCGATGTTTTGCCATTGAACAGTCGCTATGATGCGCAGATATCAGTGTTCGGATCCAGGCTTCAGAAGAAACTGGAAGAGGCCAAGATTTTCGTTGTAGGTTCTGGGGCTCTTGGATGCGAATTCTTGAAGAATCTAGCACTGATGGGCGTTTGCTGCAGTCGCAAGGGAAAGCTGACTATTACAGATGATGATGTGATCGAAAAAAGTAACCTTAGCAGGCAGTTTCTTTTCCGTGACTGGAACATTGGGCAAGCCAAGTCCACCGTCGCCGCAACTGCTGCTAGGGTGATCAACCCTGCTCTCCACATTGAGGCTCTGCAAAACCGTGCAGGACCAGAGACAGAAAATGTGTTTGATGATTCCTTCTGGGAGAATCTGAATGTTGTTATTAATGCACTGGACAACGTCAATGCAAGAATGTATATGGATCTCCGATGCTTGTATTTTCAGAAGCCCCTACTGGAATCAGGAACCTTAGGTGCAAAATGCAACACACAGATGGTCATACCTCACTTGACAGAGAATTATGGTGCCTCCAGGGATCCTCCTGAAAAGCAGGCACCTATGTGTACAGTTCACTCGTTCCCACATAACATTGACCACTGCCTCACATGGGCCCGTTCAGAGTTTGAGGGATTGCTTGAGAAAACTCCCAATGAAGTCAACAGCTTTTTATCTAATCCAAGTGAATATGCATCTTCCATGAGGAAAGCTGGCGATGCACAGGCTAGAGATCTTTTAGAGCATGTTCTTGAATGTCTTGATAAGGAGAGATGTGAAACATTCCAAGATTGCATCACCTGGGCTCGGCTCAAGTAATACACGAATCATTTACTCAAATTCTACCCTCCTCTTCTCTCCCTCCCTCTGAATTGCAATTTGCATGCTCCGTTATTTTATTTTTCTGTTATATGTTGTGGAGTCAAAAGTTTTAATTCCATCTCATGAAGCGGACTCATTTTTTGTTTGTATATGTTCTTTAGATGTCTTCTATCTTGATCCCTTTCTTGATGATGTTTGAGATGTGTCATGGATCTGTTTTTATCATCATTTTCCTGAGCATTCCCATAACCATCATGATTCAAGGATGGAAGATTTTTTTCAAAAAAATTCTATTCTATAACTTGACTATATTGTGTGATACATTGTACCAGGTTTGAAGACTATTACTCCAACCGAGTGAAGCAGTTAACTTTCACTTTCCCAGAAGACTCTGTCACCAGTACTGGTGCACCATTCTGGTCTGCTCCCAAGAGGTTCCCACGGCCACTGCAGTTCTCCACTGGAGATCAGAGCCATCTGAACTTTATTCTGGCGGCATCTATATTGCGAGCTGAGACATTTGGAATCTCTGTACCAGACTGGGCCAAGAATCCCAAGAAGCTAGCTGATGCCATTGATAAAGTTCTGGTCCCTGATTTCCGGCCCAAGCAAGGGGTGAAAATTGAGACAGATGAGAAGGCCACAAGCATGTCCGCTGCTTCTGTTGATGATACGGCCATAATCAGTGATCTGATTGCCAAGGTACAAGTGTGTTCCACAAGACTGCCTTCTGGCTTCCGAATGAACCCTATACAGTTTGAGAAGGTTTGTTCTATTCCTGCTATTTACTTTCCTGTGTAGAGCATAGGCTGTAAAATTGTGCCTTCTGTGACTCAAAATTGTTTTACATCTTTTCTTTTTGAAAAATTATTCAAGTTGTCTAACTGTTTGTCTACATTTTCTTTATATTTTGAAGAAAGATAGGAGCTTTTTTTATTAACAAGAAAGAAACACACCCATTGAACAAGGAGATGAGGGACCTTGCTATGAAAGAATTAAGTAAAACAAAAGGAAACAAAATTGTGAAACTTGTATAGTCCCCCCACCTCTGTCTTAGTCATGGATATACTTACTAGACATGAGAAGGGGGTTTCTTTGTGTTTGTTCTTTGCTGTTTCTATTGTCTCAGAGCAAAGGACGTTGCTCTAATACAGAGAAATGTAGTCTTTAAAATCTAGAGGACGAAGATGAAATACATGGTATGTAAATATAATGAGAAGATGGGAAGAAATAATAGAATAATCACACAGACAAAAGGTACTAAGAGTGAGCATTGTTATTTGGGAACCAGTACTCATGAAAATGGTGATATTGAAGATGGCATTATTAATAAAAATAAATAGGATAACTAAAGTGGAGTGCTGTTGAAATGACTGTCAAATATTCATGAAGCTGTAAGGAAATTTTTTGTAGCATAGCTGTAAAACCAAAATTCTTTATTTACAGTGTGTTTGAAATTAAGAATCAAGTTCGAAAATGAGTTTAGCTGAGATGAGACTATAGAGATGCACGAGTGGCGAGGCAGGAGATGATAGGCTGCTCTAATAGAGGATAAGAAGATGAAAATTTATTTGAGATGATTTTGATATATGGGATGGAGATCAATGAGTACACCAGTTAGGAGTGATATGGTCATCATTAAAAGGTTTCCTAGGACAAGGGCTAACACTAAAACAAACTTGGGTGACAACAATACAGAAAGACATGTTTTTACTGAGGGACGTGCCATTTGATAAAGCTGAATGGCAAAATTATACCCATGTAGCTAACCTTATTTTTTTGTGGGATAAAGGCTTTGTTGTTGTAAATGAATATTAGATTAATTCATGTAGCTTACCTTTTTGGGAGAAAGACTTTGCTGTTGTAATGCTTGGTTTATTTCGATGATTTATTAGATATTTTTTTTCTTTATGTGATGACCATTAGAATCATATCATGAACTTGATGTCATTCTTCAAAATTTGGTAGCATGTGGTGACAGTGGGTGTTAACTAATCATCTAGACATGAACGAACATCATTTATATCATTTTTTCTAGTCAAGGATTCCCCTAACCTGCTCAATATCGGTAACACTTCTTTTCGTTTTTTTAACATTGACTGGTCTTTCAATTCTTTTGTTGCATGTCAAAAGCCTGATCAGCTTCACGTCTTTGAGTCTTGATCTTTAATACCATAATGCATGGACTTCATGTGCTGTCCATCTCAACTTTTTGTCACATATATAGGACGACGAGACAAACTACCACATGGACCTGATAGCTGGGCTAGCCAACATGCGGGCGAGAAACTACAGCATCCCAGAGGTTGACAAGCTGAAAGCCAAGTTCATCGCCGGCCGCATCATCCCCGCAATTGCTACCTCCACCGCAATGGCCACAGGCCTCGTCTGCCTCGAGCTCTACAAGGTGGTGGCCGGCGGACACAAGGTCGAGGACTACCGCAACACGTTCGCCAACCTGGCGCTCCCTCTCTTCTCCATGGCCGAGCCCGTCCCGCCGAAGGTCTTCAAGCACCGTGACATGACCTGGACAGTCTGGGACCGCTGGGTGGTCAGGGAGAACCTGACCCTCCGGGAGTTCCGGGAGTGGCTCAAGGCAAAGGGTCTCAATGCCTACAGCATCTCGTGCGGGACATCATTGCTCTACAACAGCATGTTCCCGAGGCATAACGACAGGTTGGACCGCAAAGTGGTGGATGTTGCGAGGGAGGTCTTGAAGATCGAGGTGCCATCATACAGGCGGCATCTGGACGTTGTGGTTGCCTGTGAGGATGACGATGAGAACGACGTCGATATTCCGCTTGTCTCTATATATTTCCGTTGAGGTCAGCCCCCACCAAGAGGCCACAGCCCCATCAGGCCTTTCGTTTTTTTTCTCTGCTGGGAAGCTCCGATTTCGATATTTATACATCTGTCACAGAAACTGTTTTGAGAATTCTCTGATGTAGTTGTCTCCTCAAAAATGTCATGTTTGGAACCTCATAATGCAGCTGTTTTATGTTCATGTTTGTTAAATCGATTTGTAGTTGGTGCAAGTGATTTGCAGGTCAGCATTCCTGGATCATCAATGTTTGCATCTATGCAATACAACCCGATTTGGTTGTCGAGTTGGTTAAACAAACAAGTAGTAGAGATTTGCATACAAGCAAGAATGAAAATATTCTCTGGCATTATAATTCAGGAAGCCAAACACAACCATCATAGAATGGTTTTTAAGTTGATGTTGATGTCGATGTCTTGATGTTAATTTGATGTCGATGTCTTGATGTTAATTTGACATTGAATTGATTCTATGAACTGTACCATGTTTCCCTCCAACAACAGCAGAGAAGAGAATGTCTGGCATGTAAAGTGTAAGGGGACATTGCGGCAAGAAACATTGCTGCTGGTCAACAGTCAGTCAGTCAGATGATAAGGATTGGCAAGAAACATAACTGCTTTGGTTGTCAATAATCAGTCAGTCTGATGATAAGGATTGTCACATTTAGAAAGCTCAATTAGAGTGGCACTTAACAGTCATGCCTGTAGAAGCCAGCAACTTTATCTATGGCCAAAGAACATGAACCTCATTTAGTTGATCAAAATTCATTGGCACTAAGGCCCCTTTCTACCCCTTTTATGTTCTTCATATTAGTTGGACTCGTATTGGTCTATCCCATATTTATGATTTTTTACATAATTCAGAGACTGTTGTCTATAATCAAAACTATTCATTTTAAGACAATCTAACAAAACCACCGTATCACTGAAGATGCATTTTCCTTGAAGCCGAAAGCCTTCTTAGACTTGATAGTGTTTCCATTGAGTGGATGCTTATCCTGCCTTCCTGGTTGATATGTCAAAATGCGGCATGTGACTAGAGATGGGGAAACTAGTAGGATGAAGAATATCACAACAATAATGAATTTAAAGAGACATGTCTTCCAACTTCTGCGCTTTCTGGTTAGGTGTGTAAATAGATAGGAAGCACACTCCCCATCTCAGCCTCTTTTTTTTGAACCAACCTTCCATGGAGAAATGGATAAAACTCATTATTCACCACAAATCATTCAAGAACTCTTGCAATAGTCAAAATTTCACTGAACAATGTAAGTAAATTTTTAAATATTAAAAAAATTGTTTTTATTTGAGCACAAGCTGTGCATCCAACGCGTGCGAAGGATGGATCATGACTTCTATATGCACAAATCCAATGGCAAGAGGTTAATATCTTGAACTTGTATGATACAAAAAAAGATTTCCCGTTTTTTTTTTGTTATGCACGGAAATCCTCTATAGTAGGGTATGATTCATCTCGCATGAGGACTCATGGAGTCATGTATACAAACACTAAATTATTATGATAAAAGTACACATTCATCCTTCAAAAGTGCTACACAATCCATTTTCATAACCCTTCACATTCTCGTTACTACTATTCAAGTAAGCCAATTCCAACTGAATCATTTGAAGGGCATACCATTTCAGATACATAAAAAGCACTTCAGAACTAACATTATTGACATTTAAGGTAGATCCTATATAATTTTCTGAAGATCATGCTTTGGCTCTCATCTAGATTGTTTTCTCATTTGTTATCTTTATTTATTTGTTTTCTACTTTTCTTCCGTCTTTCCCTATGCATCATGGACTAAAAACTGGTTTTCCTAAACGTGCCTAAATATCTCCTTGGTTTCTCTTCGAGCTTGAATTTAACTTGGGAAAATGAAATGAATTGACTCTTGCTTTACAGCTCTATTATAGCATTATTTTCTCCATCAATCTCGTCTATTCTATAGGACAATGCTTTTGTAGAAGTGCCAAACTTAGGTTTATTGGTGCTCAGATATAATTGTGCATACGTATGGAAGGATCATTTCAAGAAGAGCTTACAATGGTAGTATGTGAAGATGATAGAAGTATGGAATAGAAAGAAATTAGCTCAAAAGTTAAGCAAAATTTATGTTCTCCAACCAAGAAACAATCTTGACCATAATATGGTAATGGAATCCACCATCATAAAGGGTGTATGGAACAAATCATTTTCTTATATTCTAAAGGAATCATTCTAATTAGACCTACTAACTGGCGGAACATGCCATTGAATGGTTATACAGAATTATTTTTTGAATTTTACAATCTCACTTGGTAAGGTTAAAGGATGTTATGGGGAGATGGAGACTGGAGAGGAAATGCAACACATGGCCAAATTATTATGTTAGCGCTGACATGTCTGCTTGCTAGTAAACTAATACAGTGATCATTTAATTTGTAGGTTGGGGAAGACCTGTTCACACTTTAAAGGGCTGTACCTGTTCGCACTTTAAAGGGCTGTATATTCTTCAAACAAGATAACTTTATGTAAAACAGAAATGCTTATCGTCAATTGTGTTCGACTAAAAGATGACATGGGATCAAGTCTCATCAGTTCTCAATAAGAGACTAACATGTATCACCTCACAAGTTAAACATGTGAGATTATGACATTCTTAGCGATGTGTCAGTCTCACATCATGGAATAACGAGATCCGATGGGACCAGTAATGTCAAAAAATAACAAGAAGCTGAATGCATTCAGACACATATATTAAAAAAAAAAAAAAAAAAAAAAAAACTAACCACACCACCTGCATTTCCATCAACACCTTCACCATCAATAGAACAACCAAATTTGGGCAAATTTCCTCCCCTTTCAAGATCTCACTAGATCAAATGCTCAAACTGCTTAACAATCGTGGGTTCATTCTTGTGGCATTTCATCAACACCCATGAAATGACCTCTGAATGGCCAAACAGTCTAAATCACTACAAAGATTCTACCTTCATCAACTCAATTTCAATCACACAAGACACAAAAGAATTCATATCAAATTGCAACCAAGTCCAGTGGGGAAACCAGGGCAATAGATTATAATCATAAAAAAAGTCACAATTCACAAAAAAACAACAACAGATCATCAAAACATGTGATACCAAACCCAAAAAGGAGCCAGCTTTGGAGACCACTTCAAGTAAAGATGGAGGGAT